>JAQPZY010001658.1:535000-785000 GCA_029931535.1 Margaritifera margaritifera
ATATCATTTATTTATTTATTTTTTATTCATTCGTTCAGACAGCTAAATAAATTGATGGAGTAAGGATACTGCATAGGAAAATGGAAGCATACATGGGAAAATGGAAGCATCCTTGGGAAAATGGAAGCTTAAATGTACTTTCTATATGGAGAAGTATTTTTCAAGTGAAAAGCTAAACCTGAAGGAGACAACTACTTGGTTGTGATATGTATGTATGTTGTGATATGTATGTTGTGATATGTATGTATATATGTATGTATGTATGTATGTATGTATGTATGTATGTATGTATGTATGTATGTATGTATGTATGTATGTATGTATGTATGTATGTATGTATGTATGTATGTATGTATGTATGTATGTATGTATGTATGTATGTGTGAAGCCTCATGAAATACTTGTATATGCCAGACATGTCCGATGGTAACGATCTTTTTGACCGATTTTAATATCTGTCGGACATTCGTAGTTATGAATGTAAGTCTTTTACTTATATTTTATTTCACAATTGTACAATCCACCAGCCAAGCAGATTAAGGTATACACTGCCAATAATAAATTCCGTTGCAGTTTTGTTTCAAATAAAAGTAATGATGCAGAGAACAATAGGAAAATAAAAAATCAATCAAGCACACAAGTCACCTCTGAGTTTTGTTAATTGGGTAATTTTAAAAGTAAAATACTGTCAAGCATGAAAAAGAATCTTCACTTTACATTAGATACCAGTGAAACAGGTGTGAAACTGCTTTAGGCCGTAACGTCTAACTGGGGATTATATTGTTCCTTGCCTCAACCAAGTTTGGTATTAGACCATTCGATTTCATAGATAAAGAGGGATCCCCATTAAACAGGTAAGCCATTTTCAAAAAGACTGAGGAAAGACAAGGTGAAATAACCCCTAGTTTGCCTTTAATCTGGGATTATTAGAGGACGATAGAGCGTCCATTTCTACTACAGGGCTCAGGAAAACCACTCGTCCTCTCGTCCTCACAGGGTTAAAATTGGCTGGGCCGAGTAAAACTTTGCTACGTACTCGTCCCTGGGCAGATGTAGATTTACACCGTGAGAATAAATCTGAATGCATTTTCTACCCTTAATAAGCGTTGAAGTTCAACATCGCTTAACATTTAGCGTGCGTCATTTATAGATAACTTGTGCCTAATTTACCTACTAGTTCTCAATCTAGAACATGTCACAAAGGAAGCTGACTTCGTTTTTTATTTACACAGGTACCTGATATCACTTTGATACAAAAATGGGCAAAAATAATGAACATATTATGTTGCAGTTTCACATCTAGCCCTAGATTTCTTAATGGTGTTCGCATTTTCAGTGACACTTTTCAGTAATTTAGGCGTCATTTTGATGTTTAGAAAGTTTCCCTCTCAACGAGCTATCACGCATCTTTATGAGTCAGACCTCTGAGAAGTTAAGAGACAGAGAATGCCAAATCTTTTGCGATTTTTCATCTGGTCCGGCAATGTTACACTTGCCCAGGTCGCCGATATTTTCAAGACTATATCTTCGATACATTGTCACGCCAAAGGGAAATCGCCGGCAGATATTTGTATAAGTATGTAATTACTTTTCACAAGAGAAATGTTGCCAACTTATATTAGAACTAGTTATTTTTAGTGTCTCATCCAATTACCCCCTACTTCCACATAATGCATGCTTTTGTAATATATTTATAATGCACATAATGTCGAAACAACAATCGATTGGTCGAAATTTATGACCTATAAATGTTCTAATTATTTTAACCAATCAACAATATTCCTCTTCATGGCGCCCGTGAGTAGCTCTCTCGAATGGAGGTTTGACCAAAATAGATAATTTAGTACGAAAGTTGGTGGAAACTGAGGCGGTTAGAATTCTTCTTTCAAAAGCAAGTTACCGACATTTTTCTTGTGAAAAGTAATTACGTACTTATATAAACATCTGCTGCATCTTTGCTTCAATGTGACAATGTATTAAAAAGCTGCACAGTCTTGAAAATACTCGTGATCTGCGGTAAGCGTAACAATATCTGACCAGACGAAAAGCATAAAATGTTGCCATTTTTTGTTTGTTAATTTCTCCCTTATCTAATTCATAAAGATGTGTGATAGCTGGTTGAAAAGGAAATGTATAAACATTAAAATTACTTCTAGAATACTGACAGGTATCACCGTAAATGCGAATACCACTAAGAAATCAGGAGCTATGGGTGTAACTGCAATTTCTCGAGTTACAAACCTTGTCTCTTATTATATATTCATCTAAGGGGCCATGTATTAGAAGTTAATATTTTCATGCTTTTGACCCATTTTAGCATTAAGCATGCATCAGGTGCACGTGGTTCTAAAAGTGTTAGCAGTGTACTGTGTTGAGTATAATAAGGACAGGGACGAGAAACTATTGCAACTCACTCGTTCCGGGGACGAGAGCTTGGAAAAAAATCCTGAGAGTATTTCCTTATTAGACTTGCTTTCGCACTTTTATGAAGAAAGCTTTGTTTGTTTCTTTTTGTTTGATTTGACGGCACTTTTAACACATTATTGGTTATATCATGCCGAGGAAATGAGAACTAAGTGCCTTTCCCAAGGACACACCGAGGCAGTTGACCCTTACTGGCCTAGGCGGGTATCGAACCTGCGACCCTTGGATTACGAGTCCGATGCTCTACCAACAACCGCGGCTCCCATGAAGAAAGGTGATGTAAATAGACTGGTGTGCCTATTTTGGACTGTCTTTCGCACATGAATGCAAGATAAAGCTATGCTAAAATAGCAAAAAAGTGTCCCCGTCCCTCACGAAGGAAAAAAGCAGTGTACACGACACGAATCTATTTTTATAGAGTTTTTAATGTCCCTTTTCAGCTTCCTGTGTATGCAGGGGGAGGGGTATAGGCAAATAATGCAGAAAACAGCAGTTTTAAAGCAAAGTGAATGCTCTAAAAGAAAGCTAACACTAATTTGCTTCAAATAGATTGATCTTATTTGCTCCATGGACATCCTTCTTCAGTCAAATTTCATTATTAATGATAGCAGGTAAAATTAGAGGTGACACTTCAAGAAGTACTGTTTTATAAATTTTCATAAATTTTGCTTTGATTTTTCTGTCCGATTCAAAATGTCGAAAAATCGTGAAAGTAAGATTGTGTTCAATGTAAAAAAGACTGATATACTTTCACGGTAATTCTGAGGTAAGCTAAAATTATCTACTGTCTATAGGATGAAATCGTATTAATGCACAGTAATATATTCTCTAAGGAGTAAAGCAGTTTTGATCTGCAATAGATAAGGCAAGTCATTTGTTGTGTAAATGGGATGTATTACTACTGTGTTATCGACTGAAGTTTTACGCTATAACGTTATGTATATATATATATATATATATATATATATATATATATATATATATATATATATATATATATATATACAGCGATAATAATTGCTTTGGAAAAGTACGCCACACGCTCTTTATATCTTGCAGCTTAGTTACCTAGACACTGTTGCATGTATGGTCATGCAGTTTTCATGTGTACATTCACACTTATCATTATGTAACAACCATAAAAAGTAAATTGTGGTTGTAATGACCTACTTTTCTTGATAAACTGGCTATGCCAAGTTTTCAGATTATGTACTATACAGTCGAAGCAGGCAGGACATCGTTCAAAAGAATTTCCTGTTGGTTCATTCTTCTTAGCACAGACTTTCAAATTTGTATCCAATTATAGGCGTGAAAGAAAAGAAAAATGTTTCATTTCGATTGAATTTATCTTTCCTGCAATATTTCATATATATATATATATATATATATATATATATATATATATATATATATATATATATATATATATATATATTCATTAACTTACGGAGGTGCGATGATAGTGGAAGGGGGTGGGGTTGCCTCTGACATGTCAAATGTTTGACAGCAGCTCACAAATTGTTCCGGATCTCTAATTTTACTGCATGCATGCAAGCATGTATGTTTGTATGTATGTATGTATGTATGTATGTATGTATGTATGTATGTATGTATGTATGTATGTATGTATGTATGTATGTATGTATGTATGTATGTATGTATGTATGTATGTATGTGTGTGTGTATATGTATGTATGTATGTATGTATGTATGTATGTATGTATGTATGTATGTATGTATGTATGTATGTATGTATGTATGTATGTATGTATGTATGTATGTATGTATGTATGTATGTGTGTTGTTTAACGGCACGTCATCACAATATTGGCTATCTGGTGCCAATTAAAAGTCAAGTTATAAAAATGTACATGTAAAGAATTTCAAGAAGGAAAAACTTTAAGAATATAAACCTTTCTAAATAAACGTTAACAATCAGCGCTATGAGATAAAAAAACAAAAGGTAAAGATTGTACATTTCTGTAAATGCATTTAAAATAAAAGATGAAGGCAATAGAAAACATATAAAATATATATCGAAATGAAAGTTGTATAAATGGATACAATCGCATACAAAGACAAGTAAGGTATGTACCGTCAACGCCTTTCACAAAATTGCACGAAATAAATCATTAAATATGTATGACATAAATTTGACCACTAAATTGGAGAATAAACACTTCTATTTCCAATGAGCTTAATAAAATTTCTGTGTATCACATCATGTGAACCACATTGTTTCTCTTTGGTACTAGTGAATCAAAAGATAAAGTATTTCCAACCCGTAACTTTTCATCTATACCTCTTCAATAAAATTCATTGAATTAAAACATTAATATAAAGGAGCAAATTATAAACCTCAG
The DNA here is from genome assembly GCA_029931535.1 of Margaritifera margaritifera. Taxonomy (NCBI): domain Eukaryota; kingdom Metazoa; phylum Mollusca; class Bivalvia; order Unionida; family Margaritiferidae; genus Margaritifera; species Margaritifera margaritifera. Next base: position 539,788 of record JAQPZY010001658.1, read on the forward strand.
AGTATATGAACACGATCAAAGAAATAGACAAATCTTTTAGTAAATTTTGAAACTATTCTAGTAAATCGTTCAGGTTTCTGATTCTGCCGGGATATGTTTTGTTGAAGATGAAAACACATTAGTTCAATAAGTGTGCATATATAGGGTGTAATGGCAAGTCAGAACAATTCTGGCTATATAGTTCCGATTGAAAGTTTAGTTCTAAAAACATAAAGAGAACAATTTTGACAAATATTGGAAGATACAATTTTCCAGAAAAGGGTTAATATGTAGTCTTTCAAGATACAAGGCAAAGAACTTAAGAAGGATGTAAAATATTAGGGTTGAAAATTGCTAAAATCTTCAGAAAGATAAACCTTTACAAAATATACATAAAATAAAATTTTAAAAAAAAATGTTAAAAGGGTAAAGCACGTAAAATATTGGATCACAATTTGTAAAACAAACCGCATTTTTTTTTAGAAAGTCAAAGATTGTTTCTGGCGGAACATAATGAAAAAGTTGATTGATCGAGTTAACATCATATAAATTCTGCCTCGCAGTTTGGAAGCCGATACACTCGACAAGAATGTGCTCAACTGTCCGTGGCTCGGTGCCCACTCTGGTCGAGGTTCAACCTTCAGGAGGCATGCATCGGTCTGATATGTGTGTCATATATGTCTGCGACACAGTACTACATCATTTCTGTTTCAAAGTTTGCTAGTGGAGTTTTTCATTCCATTATTTTGCCAAGTATATATATAACATATTGATTGATATAATACTTCAAGTTCCTATATGTGACCTTCCATTCAGAAACGGGTGAAAGCATCTATGTTGTGGCAAATGAGCCATCACTGTATCTCAGACGAACGAAATTTGGTATTCAGTATACTACAAAACTATTCTCTAAACCATCCGATCCCGCATATTTGGTATTCAGTATACTACAAAACTATTCTCTAAACCATTCGATCCGCATATTTGGTATTCAGTATACTACAAAACTATTCTCTAAACCATTCGATCCCGCATATTTGGTATTCAGTATACTACAAAACTATTCTCTAAACCATTCGATCCGCATATTTGGTATTCAGTATACTACAAAACTATTCTCTAAACCATTCCATCCCGCATATTTGCTATTCAGTATACTACAAAACTATTCTCTAAACCATTCCATCCCGCATATTTGGTCAGCAGGCCGGAATACCAAACCCCATATACAATCGGAAAACAAATTTCTATAGCTTGATTTCATCTCAAAGTTCACAGTGTATATACCATTTATTAGTTAGACAAAAATCTGTACTTGATGTCTAACAGTTACTATAAGAAGTGCATTGCGCTCCAATATAGTGACCTTGTTTGTATGTGTTATAGGACAGTAGCATAAATTACTGAAATAAAGAACATAAGTTTACTTCGATTTCCACTTCTAGGGAGATGACATTGTAACCATCCTTTCAGTTGTATAACAGAGTGACTTTCTATTAGACCGTAAAGTAATTTCGCCCGGGGAACATCGTCTTCAGTTAACTCTACATATTGAAACTTAAGCGCCATGTTACAAAGTTTGTCCGTAGGGTTTACGACACTGCCCACGCGGGCTATTTTTAGGCGTGAGGTCATTACGGCTTGCGTCACATTCGCCTAATTCGAAAACTGCCCTATTCCACCTTTTGGCATACGAATTCGCCATTATCTAGAAGCTGCAGAAATCAACCTTGTAAATGTTACAAAATTCTCCATTACCAATCACCTCCTTTGCTCTTTGCCAATTCAAAAGCCCTCTACCAACCCCCATGGTTTTTCGGAGTAAATTCAATGAGATCAGAGCCTCCTATAGTGGCCATACGGTACGAAAGTCCGAAACAAAGCTGCAGCTGCCGTTGGAACACACCACGATACTAGTTACCGGATAAGGTGCAAAAATTACAGCCATATTCAATTTTCTTTTAACTATATCGAAACATCTAAAACAACAACAACAACAACAATTTTCATGATCTCTTTGGATTCCCTTGATATACTGAAGCCTTGCAAGACCTTAAATTTGACAACCGGTTGATATCCCAAGTCGTAGAGGACATGATCTATTCATACAATCTGGAAAAAGGATTTGGTACTGTTAGCTGTCAAAACACATTGCTATTAAGGATAATGAAAGAGCAGATAAAGCAACCAACGCTGCCCTGCTATCATCCATTTTTCAGTGGAAGATTCCATATAGTGACTTTAAAGGTCAAAATACGGAGGTTTTTGTTTAAACTTATTTTTGAATCTTTTGTACTTTTAAACACAATATGCGTTGTTCCTATAAAATTTTGTTGCGTACTTCTCAAATTATTTAGTGTGAAAGGCTTAACCTCACCAATGTTAGAGCAAGCATTGCAGGAACTACCATTGATACATGAAATGTGTGGGGAAGTGACGCAGCTGGGGAACGATTAACTTGCTAAAGTAGAGATAATAGTGTTCAAGAGTCGCGAAAGATTAAAACACAAATCTTTTATGCGCCTTTACTCCTCAGGCAGGTAAAGATTGTGCTAGCAAGTTTTGATCGTAAGCGGCACATAAAAAAGTTATTTCCGTCAGAATAACCATTCCATCAATATACATCTATATAAATAGATGATCGGCTTATTGCGCAATGACGTAAAACGCAGCACTAAAAAAAGCATTAATCAAATGAAGTAGTCGGTAATTTTTTTCGACGAGGTCACTGTACAGTAACTTTAGTCCTAAATATCTGCAATTCGGTGGGAACAAATTGCACACGAAAAGTGAAGTTCTAGTTTACAGATATTGATCCACAAAATTCATGTAATTTATATATATATATATATATATATATATATATATATATATATATATATATATATATATATATATATATATATATACTGCTTTCTATTTTCAACTGTGAAAAGTTATAGAAATCTGCATGTCCTATCTACTTGGCAAAATATGTGGAATTAAACTCCACGAACAAGGTTTAGGACATCAAGCCCCTCAACACAGAGTGGGACCCAGTATATATTACAAATAGGAGAGATGAGGAAGTATTTTGTCGGTCTCGTGTAGGACACACATCCCTTACCCATGCATACCTCTTGAAGGGTGATCCTCGACCATAATGCATATCTTTCCAATGTAAACGTACAGTAGGACAGAACACATTCTTGTCGAATGTGTCGATTTACACCCCATGAGACATACTTTTTTTGTTGTTGCATAAATTCAATGAAGACTCTTTTTGATGATGTGCCTCCAGAGAAAATCTTGGACTTTTATAAAGAATGGGGTTGAATTAGCAAAATGAGGAAAATCCATGTTGAACACATTTTGTTTTTTGATAATTAAGCAGGCTATACTTATTCACGGTTAATTACTTTATGCATATACTAGTAGGTGAAATAAGCAAATAAATCAATTATATGGTGCATATTTGAAGAGTGCAATGCTGAAAAATATAGCTTTTTCTTTTAAAGAAGGAAGCATTTGATTTAGACAATTTTTCTCTCTTACAAATGTACCTACGAATATAATTTTTCACACAGAGGCATAACTTTGAATTTATAAGAAACTTCATTTGGATGCAAACAAAACTTGATTGCATCATTATAAATGTCATGTTTTTTCTTCACCCTTTAGGTTCTCCTACAGTGTGAATGGAGTTCTTCGAAACTGATGGACCACGGTAATTCTTTTTAGAAACTCGCACCATAAATGGAGTAATGCTTAGTCAGTCTTGACAAAAGTTATAAACTCTTTTCTTTACCATTTTTAATGGAAAAGAGTTTGATTTGTCAATTCAGGATGACACGTAGAAGGTATACATTAAGGTAACTGGTCTGGTTAATTGTGAATGATATACTAAATCTTTGGCTCTGAAACCATCATGTTCTAAAGTCAGCATCCTCAACAGTATAAATATATTCTGACAGATTAAAATCAGCATACAAAAGAAATTTATGACACACTTTTTGATTCCAAAGTGTGTACGCAATGTTAAGACCACTAATATCCATCCAGTTTTGTATTTCCGGATATGACCCATGGATCTAAAAAAACTGATATTTCACCTTAGGTGCACACAAGTGATATACTTTCTTCAGATCCATTTATTGAGGGATTAGATGTACCATTTTAATGTTGTTTTTTAGGGGGGTGGGGTGGCCTATCTTACTTTTTCCAAAACAACAACCTGGGTGGAGACTTTGCTCAAAAATGTGACATTTTATCATTTTTAAAGATTCACAAATGTAACAAAAATATACCAAAATTGAATAATTGTTTTAAAATGTGTCATAACTAGCTGAAACATCTCATAGAAGCTTCATTCTTTGATGAGTATGGTAACACAGTCTTTGTGTCAGAACCTGAGACGTATTGATGTGTCCCTCCACTTCGACCGCTATCTTGTAAGATAAACTGAACTCTGAAGCAAGAGACACAAGAGGGGAGAAAATGAAATCAAATTTGGCAATTGTCATTCAGTGTTACTACAGATACAGAAAATGCAAATTTATTAAATAGGTGCAACTTTTGTCATCTCTTCTAGGTATCACTACACTAATTGGGCCAATCAGCTTTTATTGCACCCTATTGTAGTCACTAAGAAAACCATTACTATGTTTTCTCTGAGTTTTCCTGTATGTTTGCTAACCATTGACGAATGTTACTTACATTAAATGTAAAGCAGCATTAAAATACTAAACAGAAAATAAAATGCTTATTGAGTTCTGAACTTATATTTTATGCACAGGATTTCATAAAACAAATGTAGAAAAAGTATATATAAATCTTTGGCTCTGAAACCATCATGTCCTAAAGTCATAATATATATATAAATATAATTTGAATTGAATTAAATTAGTGTTTTGCAGCACAACAACACAGTTAGGTTATTTAGTGCCCAAGCAATTGGAGTAAAGTGTCTTGCCAAGGACACACAACCGCAGTTGAACTGATGGTAGGATGAGAACCCGCACTCTTTCAATAGCGAATCCGGCACGCTAACTACTTAGCAAACACGGCTTCTTTTATATATATATATATATATATATATATATATATATATATATATATATATATATATATATATATATATATATATATTTATACACACACACACAAGAAACACATTTTGCGTAGTAATACCTTTATGTAGCAAATATTGACCCTATATTTTATAGTTTTTTCCCTTATTCACCTCTATCTTTGATTTTCTCTACTTTTTAAAGAATTCAACATCTTTACCTTTAATCTTTTGGGAGTATATATTTTGCGTTTGTTTGGAAGGGTTTATGTTCCTAAAGATATTAGGAATTATGTACCGTCACATTTTCGGAACTTAATTTTACTCGGCACAATATAGTCAGGATTGTGCTGATGTGATAATAAACCCTACTCATACAATCAAATTGCTAAATATAACATATTTGAAAATAAAATGTCACGCACTAAGCATGTTACATCGTTTGTTCCACTGTGTTCTTTGACACTACAGTACAAAAAATGGATAATACAAGGTACGTGGTATATCGATCCTGAACCTCAAATTTAAAGTGGACTGAGCAATACTTCAGTTTTCGGATATACCAAACATCGATGTCTATTTATATCGAGATCATATTGAAAAGGAATTTATTTTGCACAGAGGCAATTCAATGATTTCAAAAACTTCTGAAGTCGAAATTTGCGTCGTGAATACGGGATTTGACTGTTAGTCGGCAGCGTTAATCTCTGTCTCAGAAAGTACCTTTGACTAACGAAAATTACGTACAGGTGTATTGGACGATATATTATTGTGCACATATATACTAAAGTAATTCAAGGTTTATATAAAGTCAGCAAAGCACAATTTGCGACGTGAGATCAGGATTTGACCGGTTATCGGCGCGGGATCGGCACCTGCTGGCATGATAGGATGTTGGGATGATAAAGGTGCTAAGCTCCTAACCAAATTCGTTAACAGCGCATGGGAAACTATAACCTGTCATATGTTGAGGATTGCTTCATTCACACGTATTGAGACAAAACAGCCAGACTATACTTATTGACACCTAACATTAATCACGCGTTTGACGTTTGAAAGTTCATTTCCATCGCATTTTAAGTCTCCTTTTGATTTATTTTTCTGATGGAAGTCGTTATCCAATATATTCGTTTAGATTTGTTTAAGGTTTTTAAATTTTACATATGTTATTGGGTAGTGGTTTTTCAATCTTATTTTTCTAAAGTCTTTGATAGAGGCTTCAGCCATCTTAGGATGATTTTTTTTAGAAGCCCTAAATAGGATGTATCCTTGATAGTATTCACGATACGCTACTCTGCCCCGTGAGATGGCTAACTTTTCCGTCCTAAAGGCTATTGGTAATGCGAATAGGTTTCATATAGTGGGTGGGTGTGGTCAAACCAAAATATCATGCATAGTCCAGTAATAAGTGAAATATGCTACATTATTTACTTTAAAAAAAAACTGTCAATGGAATGTGCAGGTATAACAGGGTTTGCGGAAAAGGTATTTATAAGAGCTAAAATAGGCAATTTGATATTGCGATATAGAATCGGGCGATTGCATTGTAATTATCGTGTTGCCTAAAGACTAAACAAAATGCAACAAGTGTTTCATTTTGCATACACATGGGGCCTTACGTACACCGCATGTGGCAAGCATCACGATGCAATGTCATGGAGGTTGCCATATTGGTCTTATTCCAGCCAATACAATCCCATGACTGAGAGTTATATTAGACGCATATATGTAACCCGATGGCTATCAAAGTTTCCGTATAGAAAGTACAGTTGCTGTAGGTACTGTTAATAGCGAAGAAAATTCCGAAATATGTGTGAAAACTTTACGCTATCAACCGACTTATTCCATTGTTTATATTTCACTTGCATGTCCACTGTCGATTCATTGCATATAGTTCTGTAAATATTAATTCGCCGAACTTGATATCTTCCAGTACTGTCAGTTGTTCCTTCTTAATACCCGTTTAAAGATAATGAAAACTACGTTAAATTTGCTATATATCATAAATATGCATTATATTTCTCAGCTAAGATATCTGAGAAATTGCATACTTTACAAGAAGGTCGTTCCGTCAGATCTGTTGGATGCTACAATTGTCACTAATCATGAATTCTAAAGGAAGTTTAGTGTAACTTGGTCAGAGACAGTGGTGTGCTGGCCATTGGGCATACCGGGACAAATCCCGTTGGGCCGCCGCAAAAAATCCGTTTTTACCGGTGTTTTACTGGTGTAAGCAAAACCCCGGGCCTGTCCCGGCAGACCGCCGCATCGGTGGGCCGGTGGGCCGTCAAAAAAATCCGTTTTTACCGGTGCTTTACTGGTGTGAGCAAAACCCCGGGCCTGTCACGGCAGATAAGTCCAGGGCCGAGTTGCTTACCCAGTACACTCCTGGTCAGAGACGGTGAGTTTCACATGTATATTTGTATATGTCCTCATGTTCTTCTACAGTGGAATCCACGTTGTGACAATAAGGCCATGTGTAGAGAAAGAGTTTAAACTAATTTTTTGATTTACTTATATACATGTTGGTGGTGTTTTATTGACATTTCTTGCATTCGTGTTAAATATTGATTGGTTTTGTTGTGTGTGTGTGTGTGACATTTGAAGACTTTGGGTCAGTCAGCTTATATCTTGCTACAGTGTAGTCATTTGCAAAGACATGGGGTGTTTTGGATAGAATAATTAAAACGGGCGATTTATTGCCACAAATATAGGCAAGCCATAAGAGAACTGTGTGTATCAAGAGATGAGAAGGCGGAACAATATCAGAGTGTCAAGATTAGGCGTCCACCATATCAGTTGATAAAAATGAAAGGGATATCCTCTGAAGAGAAAGTTACCAGCATTGTTGTGCACCGCATTTCAATTCAGCATAATAGGAAGCTGCACGTGTTTCATCACGATAGTAAAAATGCTATGTTTCAAATAAACCGGCCTGTAGACATTTTGGATGGTTACAGGATGAAAAACCTAGAATGTCTTAAAGAGCATGTCATTGACATTTCAGCTCACTCTGGTTTACATGAGGGAGTCCAGAAAATAGTAGAGTGTAGTGGCAGTATTGTAACCTTGCATACTGAAAGTCATAAATGGGGAATAGCGAGCATTTTATGGTGTATTTGTCATAGTTGCAGTACAAAATTTAAATTGAATACAGTCAGGCAGGCACATAGATAGATAGATAGATAGATAGATAGATAGATAGATAGATAGATAGATAGATAGACAGACAGATAGATAGATATTTCATGTTTCAAACATAATGCGCGCTTTTTCAGTGTTTTATATCTCCGCGCTCGGTGGCAAAGGGTTTTATTTACGCCTTAGGAAGAATGGAGGACACATTCCAGTACGAAATGGATAATGAAAATATGATTTAAAAATTATTACTAAAATTCTACGCAGAAGAAAGTACAAGAATGATATAAATTAAAGTTTAAATCATCATCATCATCATCATCTGTAAGGCCAATATTAGGTTCAAGAAAATCCAGACACAATATCAATTGGCGTGAAAGAGATGGTTGTAATTTTAATTTCATTTGGGCTCTGTAATCTTTATTTCACCAACCTTCATATGAATAGGTTCACTTTAATTACTGTGAAGTCACGTAAAATATCTAAAACCAAGGAGAGAGTCGTGAATGCAAAATTAAAAGTAATATTTATGGCAAGTTGTGAGCTGTACTTTGTGATAAAAATTAGTCTTAGTGGTAAGCATACTCCTCTTCTCGTTCTACTCTCTTTGCATATTATTATTATTATTATTATTATTATTATTATTATTATTTGTCGGTCACTCAAGATATTTTCGATCACTTTCACTTTGGAAAGATTTCGTTAGTTTTTTTAAATTTTTTTTATTAATTCAGTTCTTTCTATACCTAGTGACACACACATGTAAAACAAAAAGCTGACGAAAATTAATTTACAAGACTGAAAGAATTACAGTCGTTGGTACACCACGATTTAAAGATTATTTTGCAGCTATCCATAAAGGAAAGGAAAGTAATCTATTATTTTTTTTTGGATTCTGAAGTAGAGATCTAGTTGTCTTTTGCCGTAAAGAACTGAAAATACCGTTGGAGGTGGTGTGGGGTGTGGGTTGGGGTTAGGGGGTTAACAAAGTAGGCGAGGGGTCTGTGGGACGGAATCCTCAGTGGAAGTCAGGGGGCGAAGCTCCCGGAAGCTCCTGCATTTTCAGGGCATAATTTTAACTGTAAAGAAAACTGACTCCAGGAAACGTTCAGGTTGTATTGAGCTTATTTTTAGGCGCTGAGGGGGTGCTGGCCGCCCCCCCCCCCGAGCCTACTGTCTCTAATATGCTTACTTGCTCCATACGATTAATCCCCTATTTACCACACTTTCTCAGTGAAGTGTATGATTGTTTAAATTTGTGATCATTCTCGCCTCTATTTAGTAAATTTAAGTGCTACATATTCCATTTCTACCCAGGTTTCATAAGATAAGCGTCAGTAGCAAAATAATGCTTTCTTCATAAAAAACTTCAGCCGTAAAAGTCAGAGAGATTCAGCAATTTCAGTGACTAGCACGTATTTCTGCCTCTTATTTCACTATATTTATTGAAATTTGAATATAAGCCTGGAAATTTGATTTATTAATCGTAATGTAAATTTCATTTAATCACATTATTTGATTTCTAAGATTGTTAAATACCAAGTCACGTTTTGTCGGCGAAAGACAGGTCATTAAACATTGCAACAACGATGACTCTCTCGAACAAGAACATTCTCTCTCTCTCATTATTTTTCAACATTAGTGTTCGCTACATTGTTGTCAAGTTGAAATATTTACATCAGGTAGGGAGAGGACTAATTAAGTTGTCAGAACTTGTGCCCAATTCCATTGTATCATATTGTGACAATAAAATATGTTTAAAATTAAACTCGAACAAGGTCTAATATGTGGATAATAAAATTGCTTTTCTGACGGTTTTCCTGTAATTACAAACTTGTACCGAGCCTTTGTAAGAAGCATTTATATTGGTTAAAATCGCTTCGATACGGCCGTTCATGTTGTGTGTAACGATTTTCAAGCTTCAAGACTTTGTGATTCCTGCTAAATATGAAGTTCGCTTCTTAAATAACCCTTGTTTTATGAAATAGGAAATACTTATTTTTTTCAATGCTTAAGGCGCGAACAAATATGTAATGGCTGGTAAACAAGGTAAAGCGAAATTGATACACCTTGCTGCATAACCTTGCAGTTATTATCCTTGCATGTTCATACTGTAAAGCAATATGTATATTCCATAGCTCCCTCTTCTACAACTGGCTCTTGGTACTGCGTGACATTCTGGTATTAATGAACATGTGACCTTTATAGTCCACTTTTAAACTGTTCAACAACCAAGGTTTAAAACGGTTTACAAATTTAAAAAAAAGTTTGAAGGTTTTTAAAAAGCTCATATTGGCTTACAACCCTTGTTTTACAGCACATAACATGTTTTATTTCAGAATGTGAAACACATAACTTCCAGAACGTTCACGTTATCGATTAATAGCATAAAAACAACAACAACAACAACATGTTTTACCGTTTGTACGGGCCATAAAAGTCACTTTAGGGTTTGTAATATGTGAGTTAGAACCGTGTAAAATAAGGTTATTCTTTTAATGTTATATGATCCACTTCTTTGTTTTTGTTTTCTTTCTTTTTGGGAATACCCAAACACTTCGAAACTATATTCTCAGCCATGGTATAAGTTGTAAAATGTTTAATGTGCTCTGGCTCAGTCTCCCCTTTCACCCCTTTCCCCTCACCTCTAACATAGCTAGCACAAGATTATGATTGTAGTGTGAAGATTATTGACTGATACTATCAATTGTTCGTCAGGTTCATGATGGACATTTAAATCCCATTATAATGCGGAAAGCAAATATTTGTCCAGACCGGATTAAATGGAGTTAGTCCGTGCGTTAGGCTTATCTCCCAGCACAGGGTATCATGTGGTGATACTCATTGGTTAAGGATTTAAGGACTGATAATCTGATAGATTTCTTTATATTATTCGTGTTGAATCTTATCTTATACCGAACCACTTGTTATTTCCTGTCACAGGTTTGAAGGAAAGGTGTTTACAAAATGAAGAATATGGCAAATATTGTATCCTTGATGATCAATTATTACGCTGTCGAAAGCAAACATTTCAGAGCCAATCATAACAATATGTGTTGCTGTGTCCTTCATCGATAATCTTTTATAGTGAATTAGTATTTGGAGTCCGTTTGTATAATTAATCTCGCACCTCAGTGAAAGAAGTCATCGAAAAATGGCCTTAATTTCTTTTGTGCTTGATTGAATAAACGAGACTTTCATCGTCTGCGCGATATGTTCTATTTAAAAATCTCTTAGCTCAGTAATTAAACATATTCGTGCAACTTGCCACCAGGCAATATGTTTAGACGTTCAAAGCATGAACATTTGGAACGGAATTAAAAAACAAAAACAACAAAAAACAACAACACTTGTTACATAAAAGTTGCTTCACAGAAAAATAAATGTCTCAGTTTTAGATGAAAACTGCAAATGATGCTAGAAAGCGTTGATGTGATTTTAAAAAGAAAAATAATTGGAAACTTTGAATAAATGAAAATCCAAAGTAACTCTAATTGTGTAAACGAAAATAACTTTCGTTACTTCTGACTTTTGACAGGAGGAATGATAAATAGGTACAAAACTATTGCATTTCTTAGATTACACAATGTGACTTTACATGCAAAATCATTCAAACTGGAAAGATCATTTACATTACACCCAATCGTTTCACAAGTGATGTAGCTCAACACGGACGGTTCAATGAAGTTGAAAATGCGCCGTAATTCTCATGGCTTACAGATTATAATCGATACAGTGAATATTTAAAATCAACTTTCTTGAGTGTTTTTTTATCGTTTGGTTAACTGTACCATGTTTATCCATAATACATACACACATTTCTTTTCTTCAAACGGTAGCCTCTGATTGGTGCTTTAAGAGTTCCTTTCAGATTCAGATTCAAATGTTGTATTGCTTCGCTTACAAAATATGGTAATGGGATTGGACCATAATGCAATGGGATTGGACCATAAAGCAATGGGATTGGACCATAAGGCAATGGGGTTGGACCATAAAGCAATGGGATTGGACCATAATACAACGGGATTGGACCATAATACAATGGGATTGGACCATAATACAATGGGATTGGACCATAATACAATGGGATTGGACCATAAGGCAATGGGATTGGAGCATAAGGCAATGGGGTTGGACCATAAGGCAATGGGGTTGGACCATAAAGCAATGGGGTTGGACCATAAGGCAATGGGGTTGGACCATAAAGCAATGCGATTGGACCATAAAGCAATGGGATTGGACCATAATGCAATGGGATTGGACCATAATGCAATGGGATTGGACCATAAGGCAATGGGATTGGACCATAAGGCAATGGGGTTGGACCATAAGGCAATGGGGTTGGACCATAAAGCAATGGGACAGGAACAACTAAACATTATCGAGAGTCCTCTTCTATAGTATAAGACTGCATCGCAAAGAGACAACCTATATATTAAATTACTACAAATATCACTTAACGCATGGAAGTCAGTGAATAAAATAATGATAATTACGATAGGATAGTATGAATAAGAGAGAGAGAGAGAGAGAGAGAGAGAGAGAGAGAGAGAGAGAGAAAGAAAGAGAGGGAGAGAGTTGTGGCATTACTTTAAACTGTTAAGTAGCAAATTTACATAATTCTTTAATAATCATCTGTGTTTGTATATTCTTTATCATTTGGGGACAATTCAATCTTCCCATTTAGTAAACTATCAGCTGATACAGACGGATCGATTGGGAAAGTCATACTCTAGCTAGATTAGATCTAGGATACTCGGTTAAAAAAATCGTTGCATTATTAAAACCGTTTCCACAAGAACAATTTAAATTACATGAGAGATTAATTCCATAAAGATTATAGTTTAAAGAACTATACTGATACCTTAGTTTTGTCGAGAGAATATTGTTTTTTTCTATAATCCGCAATTAACCTTCTCTCTTATTCGATATATAAAAGAACCTAACATTGAAGAGTCTCTGGCTTGAATACAGAAAGCATTCCACGTTGAAGAATCTCTGGCTTGAAGAGGGAAATAGTAATTTCTATTAACACCGACAACTGCGGCTAATAGTTTCTGTAAATAATGGGGGGGGGGGGGGGCAAATTATTTTTAATCTTGTATAATAAACCTTCCTTCAAGATTCCAGACTCACCGAACCAGTCTCAAAATATAAATCCTCTCTACGTATATACTACATGAAATGTATCTGCAGCGTTACGGCTGTCGCGGGTAAAAAGCTGATAGTGATATACGTCAACATCCGGAAATATAATTTTATTTCAAATTACGGGGTTTTAAATGAATGTAGTCCACACAGATAGTACCTATTGTAATAAAACTGAGAAGATAAGTGTTCGATAGAAACCACATTTTTTTTAGATAGCATTTGTTTCGTTGTCGAACGCAAATGTATAAACTTTCTCTTGTTTAATGATTTTAAACAACTCCTGTTCCCTATGAATGTTGAAATATCTTATCAATGTTTGTAAACATTGACATAACTAGTGTAGTCGGTCGACCTGTAATACTATATATCAGTATCGTTTAATAACCTCAATGCATTTGCCTGACACCCTCATTGTTAGTACTGAGTGACCTTTCCTTCTTAGAACCAACATGGAGCCAACATATATGGATGTAATCTAATATTCATTGCCGTATGTCAACAATCGCGCAGTTTATGACGTCCATCCACTTTTTTGTTCAACCTCGTAGAGTAGTGCTAAAAGATAACAAGTGTTGTTGTGATCGCCATGATGTCAAGTGCATCTCATTCGAGCCAAGACGGCTGGCGTCACTCGACGTTCTGTCGCTGTGAAGAGGCTTCTTGACTTTTTGATGTCGCAGCATCTATCTAGGGTGTTGACATCAAGTATATGACACTGGCTTATCACGAGATGGCGGAGCCAATCGTCTATATGCACATATTTTGGGCTAGTCGGCCAGCCTCAAACACGCACAACACCTAGTTAGGTGATCAGTATACTTATAACTTTTGATAGAGATATCGTCTGATTATATATATATATATATATATATATATATATATATATATATATATATATATATATATATATATATATATATATATATATATATATATATATATATACAGCTTAATAGAAAGACAAGTAGGTAGATATATAGGTAAGCAAGTGGATGGCTAGGTGGGTAGGTAGATAGGTGAATAGATAAAAGGGATTGTAGGAACACCAGTATTTCAGGTCTGTTCTCCAAAACTTGTTGAATTTCTGCTCAAGGCTTAATTTTATTAATTTTTCATGCGACTGAAGTGCAGAGAGAAAAAAGAACTGAGTTTGAATACTGGAGTTGTGAAAGCAATATTATAATTTGTTGGCATCAGTGAATAAAGGTCTTGTAAACTTATTCAACAAGCAAGAGGAAGTTACGACTGATATTTTGGTAATTCTACATCCATCCTGTGTAAGGTTATTGAAAATGAAAGTTTTGTTAATTTTTCCACTTGAGTTCTAATTTTAATTTAGTGTTTAAGTAATTGAATGGCAACGTGGCCACTATGTATATTTAAACATGCATTCGATTACACCTACCTCTTGATTCTGGTAGGCTGTGACTGCAATAAAGGACGTCTGCGGAAATAATGTAATTATATGAGTCAGTGGACGTGACTGATCGTCCTGAACTTCTTCAATATGGATCCGTGGTTGAAACTTTTGCATGGACACCAGGGAGATCTGAAACAGTACACGTACCATGCTTTTATTGGTAGTCATCGAAGACCTCTCAAAACGAGCGAATAACCTTAGAGAGTTCTATATATGGCATGCATCCTATACCTAGAAACGCTCTATTGCAATAAGTGCTTTTATGTAACTTTGTCTGCATCTGTATACGTTTCTCTTTGCATCAAAATTGAAGTGGCAAAGCAAAGTAAAGTATTCTATCTGTTCTTTAAAAACAACAATCGCTGACATTAAATATTGAATTAATATATATTCAGGAAAACAATTAATGAACCAAAACGTTGAATGATGAATTTGAGTCTGGTAGATGGAATGAAGCATACTGGAGATAGGTTTGCTGATTTGTTCATTCAGGTCCATCTATAAATTACCTGGATGGCTAAGTGATGTTGGGCTTCATTTGTGATTTCATACTGAAAACAAGAACACAGTGTTCTTCACAATATTGAAATATGGAATAGAAATGATTAAAATTCAAATTGTATTGATTTAATTTTAAAATCTGAGTGAACAAGATACATATTTGATTTCTTTTTACCATGGACTGGCAGTTAGTTAATCATCAGAGAGAGAGAGAGAGAGAGAGAGAGAGAGAGAGAGAGAGAGAGAGAGTAGGGGAAAGGTGAGTACCTGGCCGGGTTTTGGTAAATCTGTATTGGTGAGTTTGATTTTCTCAAAAGAGATAACTTGATTTGACAAATATCCTCCGTCCATTGGTGAGTCGGGATGCTGATATGTCTGATTTGGCGGCATTGCTTCCCCGTTTCCAGAAACCATCCATTTAGAACTGGAATAAAGTTTTCCTTTCAATTAAAAGATTCACTCACATGTAAAGGAAAACACACAAATACAAATATGCATAGACACTTAATATAACCTTGTTTTATACACTTGTCACACGGGTTTTTGACAAGGTTGTAATGACTGAAGTGATGAAACTAAGATTTCTAGTGCATAGTTTTAATTTTTATATACACAGTGGTCTTCTATGAAAATTGGATGTACTTTTGTTGAAGCCAAATTAATAGATGAATGATACGTTTTGTTTACATTGAAAATTAAGCATTTTGCTGTAGAGTAATGGCAAGTAATACACGTTCAGGTGATTTTGTTCTTGTAAGTAATGCATATTCGGTGATGTAGCATGCCGTCTTATGTAACAGTTAGATATGTATTTGTACATTAAAGTTGGTCATTTTCTAGCATTACATTTATTTTCATTTCTATTACATAAGAATTAAAAGTAAAAGAATTTGACGTGGCAATAAAGGATGTATTCAATAAGCAGTGTATCTTTTCGAGGTTGTTTGTCCATTAATTTTATATTTCTTTTCAGTTTCTTATGATCTATGCCGTATGATTTATTGATTTTCCTTACAGATATTAATATAAGCAAAACCACAAACCTGTGATAGACGTATCTATATTTATTTCTGTCCACAGAGAGGAAGTCAAGATACAGGCGGTACTTGGATGATGCATTTAAACCATTCACTCTCAGGCGAATGGCAGGGAACATTCGCCTACAAAAAGTTTGGGTAGTTCTTTACTTTCATATAATAATAAACTTACTGTCAATGTACGTCTGTCAACTCACTGTTAGTATAATGCACATCATGTTTATGTTGTAAATTAAAACAAGAATACATCTTTTATAAAATTACATTGATAGTAAATATAACTATCACTTCTGATTATTATTGTATGATGCTATTACAACACAGAAGACTGATGACATTACTATAATGGCGAATTTGTTCATTCCAGTAACGTTTCTAAAAATGCTTACCATTAAATTACTCTCGTTTATCAATTCTGGATATATCTTAGTCCTTAAGATTTTATAACTTTATGAAAATATATATATCTACAGAGTGTTACTTGTTTAAGTTCAAAGTTTCCAAATTACGTGCAAAGACCATCTTGTTTCAATTAATTGTTTGCTAAGTAATTTTTCACATCTCTAGCGTATATTTCATGAGTTTTATTGCATAAGACCTGTTTTTCAAAATTATATCTTTCTTACCTTCCCGTCTTTGTAATAATCATTTCCGTACCAAGCCTGTGAAAGGATTCCCAAAGGTCATTTTGGCAAAGTTCAATTATTATCTCTTGTCTGAGACGGTCATCTGAAAAAAGGTGAAATAGGTGAACGAGTGTTAATTACAAGATATTTTGTTATGGTATAATTTTGTATTAGACTTCTAATATATGTACTAAATGTCACAGAAGTGATCGCTTTGTCGAAAGAGTGGTATTTTAAGTGCAAAAATAGAGAAATATACAGGTATTTTAAATTCGAAGCTTTCTAAATATATTACTGTGGCTAATAATAAAACTGATGTCATGGATATTCATACAACTGAATCGCAAGGTGGCATACCTCTTTAATGAGTAAAAGCAAAGTTGTCATGATTGTCAGGATATTTTAAATTAACAAACACGTCCATTCAAATTACGACTTCAACATTGTGGAAAGCCTATAAAAAAAGGTTAAACAATTACTGTATTTGAATAGCGTTTGTAAAATCTTTCGAAGCAAATAAAAGTTTACGTGATAAGATGAAACTATGCACGCTAGAATGTTGTAATCCTATTATCTTTATCGTCCAATGTGTATGTGAAATTACATGCTTAGGCTAGTGAAGGTGGATTTATTAAAAATGCATATGCAACATTTAGCTGTTTATCTAACAACCGACATATCACAAATTAGAAAAGGAATGCAGTAAATATTTAAAGCCAATGATAACTGACTGAATTACATAAAATTAGAAAAAGAATGCAGTAAATATTTGAAGCTAATGATGACTGAATCACATACAATAAGAAAAGGAATGCAGTAAATGCTTGAAGCTAATGATGATTGAATCACATAAAATTAGAAAAGGAATGCAGTAATGCTTGAAGCTAATGATGATTGAATCACATAAAATAAGAAAAGGAATGCAGTAAATATTTAAAGCTAATGATGATTGAATCACATAAAATAAGAAAAGGAGTACAGTAAATATTTAAAGCTAATGATGACCGAATCACATACAATTAGAAAAGGAATGCAGTAAATGCTTGAAGCTAATGATGACTGAATCACATAAAATAAGAAAAGTAATGCAGTAAATATTTAAAGCTAATGATGATTGAATCACATAATATAAGAAAAGGAATACAGTAAATATTTAAAGCTAATGATGACTGAATCACATAAAATTAGAAAACAAATGCAGAAGTTGTTTTAAGCTAATGATGACTGACACATATAAATAAGAAAAGGAATGCAGTAAACGTTTGAAGCTAATGATAACTGAATCACATAAAGTTAGAAAACAAATGCAGAAAATGTTTTAAGCTAATAATGACTGAATCACATAAAATTAGAAAAATAATGCAGTAAATGCTTTAAGCTAATGATAACTGAATCACACAAAATTAAGAAAGGAATGCAGTAAACGTTGAAAGCTAATGATTACTGACTGAATCACATAAAATTAGAAAAGGAATGCAGTAAATGTTTGAAGCTAATGATGACTGACTAAATCATATAATAACGAAATGTAAAACTAACATCTCCTGTTTAGAATTTAAATAATAAAACATCTATTGCTAGAAAAAAAATCGATTATACATGGGGGGGGGGGGGTCCTGAGGAATTTCATTATTTACAGAAAAGTTAAAAAATTCAATTTGAGAAAATTCACCAATCTCACTCAGACGATAAGCGGATACTTATAAATCAGAGTCAAAATTTTTTAAATTATTTTTATTTATATATTTTAAATTTGTTTTGCCTTTTGCATAACAAACTTTAACAACCTAAACTATGCGCTCATGAGGGCTGAATATACTGAGACTTTATTTTGTGTGTTTGTCAAGAATTTTGCTCTATTTTCTTTGCAACGGAATATATATATATATATATATATATATATATATATATATATATATATATATATATATATATATATATATATATATATATATATTGACGATGACGGTATTTGAAGATGGGGAAGACGTTCTTAACATCTATATCAAAGGAGATACATATGATAAAGTTTTATTTCGTTAATAAGAATGAAAGAAAATAGAAGCAGATTTTTAAATATACATTTTATTTTTAAACAATATAACGCTAATGTAGATTTCACCCGCTTTATTATATACGCAACACATTAATCAATTGCTTATCTTTACTTTTAGTGTTTGTTTTTTTTTCTCTCCAAAGATACATGAATGTGAATTACACTTGCATAAAGACAGATAAAGAGAAATTTTAAAAAAATATTGTTTTGTAAAGCTGAATCATTGTTAAATACGTGTTCAGAAAGAAAATTGTCCATTACGTTCATTCTCATACAGGAAACTGAACAATATTATTATAGATTTTTCAATCTTACTAGCTAACTATTGCTACTAGTACTACCAATGACGAAAGAGAAAAGAAAACTATAAAGTGCAATATCACTTGATATTTATTATAAAGTACTAATGTTTTTTTTAAACTAATATTTCACCAGAGTATGAAATAGTCTGACTATTAGTGCATTTGATACTAAAATATGACAGATGAACATGACTATAAAATAATCACATGTAAAATAGATAACACATTAACAGAATGAAACAATTTAATAGGATCAATGGTATCCAAAAGTGGCAACAGAAATATTTATAGGAAATGAATGCAAGAATTCCCGTTCCGCTTGTGATATTCTTACAAACATATCATTTTTGTCAATTTCCCCATAAAACGAGCGAAGCGAGTCGTTTCAGTATTAGACAATAGAGTGGACGTGTATGCTTACTAATCGATTCATTATAAGTAATGAGTAATATATACAGAATAAAATCAACCAACAGCTTATCTTACAAAGGAAATTATTCTGAATAAAATATATATCTTTTCTTTCTTTTAAGATAATTAAATTTAAGAATATAGAATTTGTCAAGACTACGCAGGCTCCATCGAGTTCTCCAAATAAATCAGATCTATGGAGGATATCTACGTTTTCTGAGTAGATATAACGAAATATTTCACGAATGAAGTGGAAACATTGTATTTGCTCGAGTAGCGAAGCCACGAGTGGCAATACAAAATGTTTCCACTTCAGGAGTGAAATATTTCCTGATATCTACTCAAATAAGGTAGATTTTCTTTTTATTATATATATATATATATATATATATATATATATATATATATATATATATATATATATATATATATATATATATATATATATATTAAGGCAAAACCCTTCGATTTGCATGGATTTCTTTCTTCATTCTGTGTAAATGCGATTAACGGCTGCATTACTACATCGATAAAAAGAAGTTCCCAAATGTTACAATAAATTTAAGACAGCGACTTTTAAAAATTTAGATTGTACATATAATGTTTCAGATTGTGTATTTTAGACAAATTAATGACTGTTTTCATACGAAAATGAAGAGACTTTTATTTTCGTTAACACATTTCTTGTGCGGATTGATACAGTGAACATTGCTGGGGTGGCAGTGCTGTAGAAACATGACGGGACTGACCAACAGACTTCAGAGCGTAGCATCATTAAATAACAGAGTTTAATGAGTGTGAGTTTACATGCAAGGATTATGGTGTCTATTTTTGTTTATTTCTGCATTCAAACGTGAATGTTTGTGTGTTGGCAAGCTTGCAGTCTAGTTCGGTAACAGACGCTGTACCCAAAGTTGCAATCAACACTAATCGCTGCCTGATTTCTCTATCGTTTTCATACATGATTATGATTGTGATTACAGTTAAAATTGCTGCTTAAACAATGTTATTTCTATATTTAATCAAGAGCTTTTCTTAAAAACGTGTACCGTTTGTCGCTCAGTGTAACAGGTATACGGTACTGTATGGGTGACACAGAATATCAAATAGCAGCAGGTCATGTAAGTTCAGTCACTGACAACTTGCATGATTCATGAGGAAAACTAATTATAAAAAGTTAATACTTGAAGCCTACATTTTGTTGTTTCGGGTTCATTTTTAGGCATTCTTGATGTAACCTTCTCATTGATTACAGACATGTATAATATAAGGTCGACAGTCTTGACACATTTTAAGATCTGTTCATTCTGATGGAGAGAGAGAGAGAGAGAGAGAGAGAGAAAAGAAGAAAGAAATGAAATCTACCTAAATATGGAAATATAGGTCTGAATGCTTCTAAATGGAAAAAGAGAGTAGTTCCAAAAGTGATATCGCCACTGTGGCAAATATCATTTTTCTCCAACTAATATATTTCAGTATCTTATTATGAAATATATAACAAATTTTAATTTGAAAGAGTATTTTCATTTATCATTTCCTAGGCATGAATCTGCTGCAATAAGCCTGATTATTGAAATCTACCAAAGTTAAAAGGCCCAAATCAAACATTGCATTTAAGGAATCACCGTTAATTCATTCTTGCTTGCTTTTAATTTACACTGTAAATAAGTCTTATGGCAGTCCAAAAGTTATGTATAAAATAAAAACCGAAAGGAGGTATTGCTAGATTTACATTTTTCTAACATAACGTTTCATATTTTCTCATACCGTCATGAGACAGATGGGAAATTTGTTAGACTTAAATGCTTTAAAGTTTAATTTGAATAAAATGATATCAAATGACATTGAAAACAATACAGTACTGATTAGCATTTTGTCTAGAAACTACTCTCTACTTTGGGATATCTCTTTGGCGACATTTTCTTCATATTAAACACTACACCATGATAGATACTGAATATTACATTTTTGTCCATAGGAAACTCATTTATAAAATGTTAATCAAGCTCTACCGCATAAACATTTCAATATTTTAAGCAAATATTCTTTAAGTTTGTAGTTTACTTTAACCAATTCCTTTTCAGCGCATAAGATCGTTAAAAATGATATAAATTTGAGTGTTCATATATATTTTTTCCATATTCTTGAACCATGTGCAGTTTTTAGTTCAAAATTCTTCATACTAATTGCCATGCCCATAACTGTGTGGACCAAACAAGAACAACAAAGAATGTGCAGATTTTGGTATACATCGAATGACTCCTAATGAAGAAAAAGCCATAAAGAAACTACAATGAAGTTAGAACAGATGTTGCTGTAACCACGCTCATTTTGGGGGAAATTTATTTAGTTATTAGAAATTAAATAAAGTTAGATCAAAGTTTTCTGCATTTTGTTCCTAAATCATTACTCAAAGAAATATAAAATTAATTAAATTACTACTTCAAAGAATCGGAAGCCTGAGAACAGTGAATGATTAAAAACGTGATTGTTTTGTTTCATGGATGGTGGAATTAACTTATAAAAACAACTTGAAGAACCTGAATTTAAAAACAACTGTTAAAAGCTGACAGCAATTACACGTTCTAATCCGTGCAAAAGAAAGAACGTTGAGACTGGAATTGATTTTTATGCTACGTAAGGCGACTAGGATTTTGTTTTCAAAGGAGGCGCTCAGTTAAATGTCCTTAAAGCAAAATAAAATAGAGAGTTTACAAATTTACTTGAGGAGTGCCCTCTGTCCATTAGAATTCGATACTCGTATTTATATCAAAACCCGTAGAATAGAACAACTCAGATATAGTTCCTATAAAGTCTCATACATGAAAGAGGTTGTAAGAACGATTGTATCAAGACGTATTGATCAAAGATCTTGTTGTGTAATCTCAACAGATTTAGAGTGGTTGCAAATACGGATAAGGCACGTAATCGCACATATGGATAGGAGGTAATTTTGTACAATATAATTTTACATTAATGGAAAAATAAATTATAAAGGGTCATTATATAGCTAAAGAACCCAAGTCCATAAGAAAAGAGAACTCACTGCTCAAATACAAAAATGGAGCATCCCGATTCTTCAGTTCCAGGCAATGATAAAGTCATTCTTAATACAAAAAGGTCTTGTCTGGTCGGCCAACAGGTCCCGGTTTCACTAAACTTCTAAAAGTTTCTCCTCAGATTGATATTTTACATTATCTTGGTTAAGATACTTCAGACAACATCAATATTTTTATTAGCGGTAGTCATAGTGGAAAGGATGTAAAATCATTGTGTAGTTTTAACATTTAACGCATGGAAACCTTTCTATTCTTGAAAACAAGAGTTGAGGAAACCCTCAATTTTGAGAAAATCTTCCAAATTTCCTCGGCGGTTAGGGAAGACCCTCTTAAGAAAATTTTTAGAGTGTATGGCTGCATATTTAATCCAGAATGCCTGCTAAATGTTCTGTGACAAAAATCCTTGTTACCAACCAAGGAATAAGAACAATATTTACACAAATCTCTATTTGAGGAAGAAATTTTGAGATGTTGAGTAAAACTGGGGCCTGGTATTGATTTTATGTTCAAGCGAGGCTTTTTTGCTGTCTGAAAACATGGCACAGTTTCAGAAAAGGAAGAAAGAGAAAATCTAACGGAACATTAATATGAAAAATATAAACTAAAGAAATCATAATGTAAACCAGTATATGCTACTTAAACAGCACAATCATTTATAACAAGAATAATCCGTAGATTTCTTTGATACTGAAAACTTGAGAAATCGAGATGATCTGGCATAAAGAAGAGCAAATGTTATCTTAATTGTTTAAATCAATTCAATGCTTTGCACGTGTCATGTTTATTTAATCTCTGAAAATGAATTAAAAGTAAGGAATAATGAGAATCCATCGTCTAGAACTTGCATAATAAAACAATGGCCTAATATTTTGGTTTAATAACGTATCTCTGTTATAGGATAACCGATAGGCGTGTACTAATGATTGAAATTTTATAGTTCAGTTATTCTAGAAGTAATTAACACAGTATAGCTTGCCGAGAGGATTTATGTAAAATAACCCATCGTTTACTTACTATATACTGTGTTGACTAGGTTTGGGCCATGATTTAACGGAGCACATTTTCACATTTTTAAATCATTCCACAGTCTGCATCTCTTCATAATTTATGTATGTGAATAGTTATTTAATAACATAAGATGAACGACGAATTGAATGTTTTGAAACATTTTTTCTTCTTCAAAATATTGTAACTTTTATTTTGTTTGCATTATGCAGAAAGTTATTCAAGTGGATGGTTAGATACTCATAACCCAGATTTGTCTTCTTGGAAAGCAATACTACTATTTTGAAATATCATTGTTATTTTATTTTTGAAAAAATCTGTTAAAAGATTCATCTTCTGTCCCAAAGAACTGAATGTTTGCGTTAGCAATAGCGAAGCTATGTGTATGTTCTAATGGACCGAGGCAGGAATTGTAATCGTTTGTTTTACATGTAAGAGCTATTATAATTTATGGAGAGAAACTGGATTTTTCAACGTCTTCGACAGGTCTTAAAATATACACAAAAACTGCGTTTCTCTATTAAGTGCATGTGAAACAAAGTACTGACATTGACCGGAACGATTCAGTTCTACTTTCTTATCCTGGCAATTATTTTATAAATCCTCACTATCCATGTATCTATTTTATAAATTCTACGTCACAGGGTCTTAGTTTTAGATTTTAAACATAATATTTATGCGGTTATACTTGACATAAATTTTATGAGAATGTACATGTGGGAAGAAAGAAAACGTGTATACGATCGTAAGATGAATAATATAAAGGAACTTCGGTAGTGTAATAGGGAAGATATATATATATATATATATATATATATATATATATATATATATATATATATATATATATATCACCTTACAAATTTTTATCATTATTTCAGCCAGGCATTAATTTATAACCCGTACGCAAATCTTTCCGACAATTTGCTATCCGTGTAAATATTCTCTAACTCTTTACGTGAATTCGTCTTCCTATTTTTTCTTTCCATAACATTTTAACTATTTAGAGGTAAATAATGCCCATAGACAATTTGTTGTATTTAAATTTCAGTCTGCAATTTGTAGTGTGGATGTTATATATTTAACAGGGGTTCCGCAGAACACCATGTCATTTGTGTAGATGTTATATGTTTGACAGGAGTTCAGGAACACCATGTCTCTAGTGTAGATGTTATAATATTTAACAGGGGTAAACGGAACACCATGTCTCTAGTGTAGATGTTATATTTTTGATATTTGTTCCGCAGAACACCATGTAGATGCTATACATTTAACAGAGGTCCACGGAACATAATGTCTCTCGTGTAAATATTATATGTTTAACAGGAGTTCCGCAGTACATCATGTCTCGCTTATTTAGGTCTAAGCCAATCATCTTTCTGTTAGTTACTACAAAGTGTAGTACGGTCTTGAGAACAAAAACTTTGACATTGAGTTGCCGCCGCCGATGACGACAATATCATTGTCATGTCTCGCAATCTTCTCCCAGAAAGGCGAGACATACAATAATTAATGTTGTCTCATCCTTGTTTTAGTTTTCTATGAAGGCAGTTGTCACCGTCTTCTCCTTGCTTTGTGGGCCACGGGTGGCCGAAGTGGTTTAAGGCGCTCGCCTTTACAGATCACTGACATCTCACCTCTGTCCGCGTGGGTTCGAGTGTCGACTCGGCCAACATAGGTATTTGAGAAATCTTGCCAGTAGCTTCCCGTGGATCGGTGGTTCTTCCCAGAGTTCTTCCTCTATCAGATATGCTGGCCGCCATGTATAGCCTACCATGCTCTGAAAAATGGTGTTAAACCCACAAAACCAAACCTCTTTGCTTTGAAAATTCTGCGAAATATTTCCATCTTGGAATATGCATCTTAATCATTATTTCATGAATGGAATTCAAATGATTATTTCAGAGACAACTGTATCAGCTTCATTCTTAACGGTTGAATACATTGTAAAATAGATATAGGTTTGCACAGTAGCTTTTTTGTTTAATTTGTATCATTTATTTTTATTTCATTTAATTAATTTTTTTTTTGTTTTTTTTTGGGGGGGGGGGGAGGGCGTGGGCGCTGTCTCATACTTAAGTAAATCGATGTATAAACATTATACCAGTATCAATATTTAAAGATATAAGCACTTGTTCCACATGTACAACACCGGAAATAATGGAATATATAAATTGTTCTGCTGAATGAGCATTATGTTGTCTTAAACAACCTTTGACGTCATTGTCACTAAACACGTCATTTTGGTCAATTCGACCACAGTAGTGATTAAAGTAACTTGATAATAAATGTAAAAATGCAAATTATTTGCATATTTCCGGTTTATTGCTTCGTTTCGATAAGTTTACAGAAATATATTAAAGCCAATGGTACTGGGATCATTGTAAATACTTCGCAATAAAAACAAAACAACCGTACTGCTTGAAACAAACATGAAAAAAAAGTTCACAAGGTGTTTTT
This sequence comes from Margaritifera margaritifera, assembly GCA_029931535.1. Classification (NCBI taxonomy): domain Eukaryota; kingdom Metazoa; phylum Mollusca; class Bivalvia; order Unionida; family Margaritiferidae; genus Margaritifera; species Margaritifera margaritifera. The sequence goes on from JAQPZY010001658.1 coordinate 565,980, forward strand.
CTTGCAAACTTTATGGTCTTTCGATATCTTGCTAAACTTCAACGGGTTTCCATTGATGCTTTCGTCACCACGACGGTTCACTCTTGTATTAGAGTGGGCGTTCATATTAATTCGGTATTATTATTCGTTTGCAACGGGGTAAAAGTTTAGATAGAACAAAAGCTCCTCAGATTTTTTCGAAGTCTCTCGGTCTTTTTATGTGCATCATGGTAAAAATATTGAAAAACTAAATAAATAAGGGTTGCCATAAAATATATTGGTTTTCTTTGAAAGGACTGTCACATTTACATGCTTCCATCAGAAATATATAAGGGCAAAGTAAAAGTTGTTTCATGTTTTTAATTCGAGCATAATTTGTTAGATTGTAAAAGAATTAATAATAGCGGTTAATGTGTCGGAAATGCGTAATGAGAGAGAGAGAGAGAGAGAGAGAGAGAGAGAGAGAGAGAGAGAGAGAGAGAGAGAGAGTACCGTATATGGTATGGACAGAACTATGGCAACAAGGTGGCCCCTCCCCTAGGGACGAGCAAATGGATCCAGTCTCCTGTACACAACTTTTGAAAGCATCAGTTTCCCTTTTGCCAAGTAGATAATCCACAGAAAACGCACGGGCGCGTTCACTTAATGTCGTCTGCATTGTCGTCTAGAAATAAGTCTTTCCTTGTGTAGGTAAATCTTGTTTCGAAAAGAACAAATGTGCAAAGGCTTCACATTTAATGATTGAAATTTTCATCTATTTCTTTGGTGCAAGTTGGATATTCAAACAATATTTGTCCTAAAAAATCTCAGATGTTTCGAATTTACTGTCGGTCTTTTAAATCTCGCATCAAAGCGGTGCGGTAATACCAAAACTTTGAACGCAATCTTTTACGGTCCATCCACGTTTTGCACTTTGTTCCTTGGCTGGACACAACTTGGGCAAATACACCTAAGGACTGATGTAGCAATGTTCAGATGATCCCTCTTTCATTCCCTTGTCCTGTTACACAGCGTGTACAGGCAACATAGGACTGTGATAAGACAATACTGTATCGTCCTCATCGTCCCATCAGTGATAGTTGTTTATCTGTCGGCCAGGACGGATTTATCGCAACCGCTTGACACCTTGAAATTATAGTCGGGCAAAATAGACAATTTAAATATAAACCTTTTGAATTAGTTTAGCAGGAAAAATACAAAATTCCTTGAAAAAAATACATTTGTACCGCAACTCCTGCACGCTCATTGCAAAAGGTGCATTGCACAATTATATAAACGAAATTCTAAAATTTTTGAAAGAAAATATTCTTTAGTATTATTCACAAAATGCTTCTTTTACGATTTAATTTTTGTGTGTATTTTTTTCTTAAAATAAAAGGCTTAAACGAACAAAGAATGTCTGGTTCGTGCATCTGGTGAAACGCATCACTAGGTGTCATGTTGCATTTCCATTCCCTACTTTACCTTTACTGTAAAAATCTTGTCTGCCTTAAATTGATTTTTCCTATTCATAGGAGGACTACGAAGTTATTTTTTGTTTTACCTATGCTAAGATATCTATTTTATGTGTCTCAATTTATTGCCAGCTTCTGTTTTTGGGTCTGGGTGTCTCAATTTATTGCCAGCTTCTGTTTTTGGGTCTGGGTGTCTCAATTTATTGCCAGCTTCTGTTTTTGGCACTGGCTATTTTCCTTAAGTTATGTTTTTAAAACTTGTTTGAATTGTTTCCCAGTACCATAAAATAAAGGTTATGAAATGTAAATGTTTGCAAAATCTAAGCTTTCAACAAATGTCCCATATGTTGACTATCGTCAGAATGGTCAACATTTTTTTTACAGATAGCCTTTCAACATTGTCTGTCAAGGATACATTAGACAACTGCATGGCTTGTTTAGTTTGCGCTGGGAGAAATTCTTTCGTACACTGAAATCTCACAACGATTAAAACAAAGTTGACCATTCTTTAAATCCATGTTATATGCTAGTCATAGGTCGGAGAACCATCCCATGCCACCCGTACCCCCCCCCCCAAAAAAAAAAAACGTAATATGTTTGACATGATATAGTGCTATATAATACATATAAATAAAGATTTAATATAAATACAGTTCTTGTACAGGAATTAGACATGATAAATGAGCTATATAACACATATAAATAAAGATACAATATAAATACAGTTCTTCTACAGGAATTAGACATGATATAGAGCTATATAACACATATAAATAAATATACAATATACATACAGTTCTTCTACAGGAATTAGACACGATAAGGAGCTATATAACACATTTAAATAAACATACAATATAAATAGAGTTCTTCTACAGGGATTATGAGAGATAGACGAACAGTCACAATAATTTTATGCATAGCATATGCAAAGGAAATATCACCACTCCCGATGATACATTAGAAAAGAATAATGGATATTAATACGGTATACAAGAAGTGTACTAACATACTGAAAATAGCCAAACGACATAATATTAGAACCTGACACTAAGTTTAGGCACGAGTTCCATTTTGTAATGGAATATTTTCCAATTTTTGAAAACAATGCTTGTTTATTCTGTTGAACCAAATGAAGATATCCAAGGTTCAAAATTCTTAATGTGTAAATGTTGTTGATTAATTTGGCATCACAGTATGTATTGCTCTCCACACAGTAAAATAAAATTCAAAGTCAAGTATGATTTACTTGAATTTGATATTCCAAATATTCACAGATCAAATTTAAGTTCTATGTATGTGTACATATCTCATCTCCGGTAAAATTTAAGTTCTGTATATGTGTACATTTGTTCTTAATCCACCTGAAAAAAATCTGTCCCAAAAAAATGTAACAACTGGATAATGCCAAAATGGATGAGTGAGGTTTTCAGGGTCAGGCTTAGAAAAAAAACACAATTTTGTTTTGTCAGATATACCAGTTTCATTCAGGGTCGGACTTACCCAACGGGATATTGGGAGATTTCCTGTCTGGGCCTAAGACCTGAAATTGGCAGCAATATCATGGAGGGCCACTAGGCAGCCAATTCGACCTTGAACTGTATTTGTAGTTAAGCGTAGAAGCCTAATTTGAAATCATCGAAAGTTTGTGGAGATAAATGGCATAAATGGTAATCCCAACATAATAATAAGTTTTACATTATAAATACGATTTCATTGTTCCATTCTCTCTTTGGAGAAAGAACTTCGTTCCATCAAAAATATATGATTATTTCTACATTCTTCCATTTTCTATAAACGCTATCTAAATGCAGTTGGAATATGCAGAATATCTAAAACTTTTCTACATAATCAGCGTGTTTGAAATTGTTGTTAAGCTGCACTAAACTATTATCATTTGCATTATATTTTCTATAAAAAAGATTATATAATATATATTCACAGTTTTCATTCACAAAATCATTGGTACTAAATATTCATGCAATCATTTTTTGTGTTCATAGATGTATTTTCCCACCAATCCTGATCTTCTCATGGAGCCGTAACATTTCTTTTTTAAAAAATCAGGAATTTATATATTTTCTAAACAATATACAGTAAAAGGAACCCAAGCCTTGGATAAGTCGTAGCAGAGGGAAATTAATATATACAAATTCATCATAACAAAATCCATACCAAATTTTGAAGATTGAAAGTAATTTGGCCATGGAATGCTTAGCAAGTTCACCCATGTCTGATTTTCAAAATGTAAAGGCTTCTGATCCATTAGATTTTTTTAAAAGAATCTACAACGATTATGTATCACTCATGCATAGTCCACCATATGAATACTCTTTCAAAAAAATGTTCTTTTTAATTTTAACATTCGAACCATTCCAAACAAAATTAAAAATGAGGGAATTAAGTTCATTTAACCTTCATTCTGGTGGATTTGGCAAAGAATGCAAAAGATTAATTTTTGACATTGCCAATGTTTAGAAAACAATATTGTTTTAAAAAAGGTGCTAGATTTCTTTTTTAACCAAATTCTTAAAATTTCCTGATTTAGAATTATAATTAATTTCCATCAGTTTTTTTTATGGTTGGTGGATTATTTTACCCCTATTGTTGTCAATTTACCATGATTCCAGTTAAGATTAATTTCCCGTCAAAATTGAAAATTACAATCTGTCATATTCCCTAGGAGATCACTCTGGTTTTTGTCTGCGTATTATAATCTGGAACTAGGAAATCACTCTGGTTTTTGTCTGGGTATTGCGATAAAACATTCTCAGTACTGTTTATCTAAACTCCTTTTACGTTTTCATTCTCATAAGATGTGCTCGTATTTCAACAGCGTGAATGAAGTAATTCGGGAACAAGGGATCACTCTTAGGACATCCACGACGAAGACTGGATCATATTGCAATATGATCATTTACTATGAAATGACTTAATTATTGTATAAAAGATTGAAAATAATTTTCTAACAGAACTTCCAAAATAGAAACATTTTAAATCTCTGCATAAAAGTCCAAGCTAGGGAGTAGACTGTTGTTTTTTTTTAAAATCTGGATTTTATAGAGGTTGAATTTTTTCTCTCGATATAATTCATCACATCGTATCTTGATTTTTGAGTCAAAATATCTATGTTTTGAAGGTTTATACAAGGATCAATGACAACAAAATACAGACACATGATCAACCATTTTAACAATTTTATTATGTAATTGTACAGCCTTATGTAAGATACATACTGATTTCCACTACATTGTCATTGATAATAACTTTGCAGTTTCACAAGCAAGGTAAAGCATATTTTACAGACATATTTTTGTAAAGAATTTTCTCTTCAGTTTTTCCAGTATATATGGAGATTCCTGTAGGTCAATACACGTTTCATCATTTTTATAGAAAATGCAATTTTGATCTTTTGGCTTGTTTTTCTAATTTTTCCAAAGGCAATATCCTTTCAATTTAATGCTTTCTTTAACGGTAACCTAAGACATAAGGTCTATTGGGAAAGTGTAGGACTGAACAAACACTTGCAGATAAGTATGATACCAGGTACTAAGCTTTGAAACACATCAAATATGTGCCTTTGTATGTCAAACAAAAAGCAGAACTGTATAAAATATATACGTTTTTTCGAGATAATTACAACCCAAAAGATTTGTTTTGCGGGACTTCGTAGAAGTTAAAGGTCGTGCCATAATATTGATTCGACGAAAAAAAGTTCTTAATCAGTGTAATCTGACCTGCTATTGCTAACCAGTATTGAAAATATATGTGCAAAAATAACAGAACTAGAGGTTAAAAAAAGGGGGGGGGGCGACAGATAACTATTGAGAAATTTATTTTCAATCTCTTTTTATCTAAACCTTCCTCTTTTCATATTCGTTTTTCAATGTTGTATCCGCGCATCAATGAAAACCATGACCGATTTTTATAACGGAGTCATTTTAGTAATGAATACTTCGTAAGCCAGTCTGTTGATTCTATAAATGTATATCACTAACTGTAAGTGTGTACAAATTATGCCATCAACTTATAGTCTGCAAACGTCTTCCACTTTGCCTTTCCATCGCATATAGTGGGTTGGCCCACTTTGAAACATGATGCACTGGAAATGGCCTTTATAAGTCAGTTATCTCACAGGTAAATGGCGCAACAGGAAACTCCGGTCCATATTATCCGAAATAACTCTAAACTTATTCCAATGTAATTTGAAATACTAAACACCGCTTTGATTCTTATGATTTTTGTGAATAGGTGAAAGCAAATTTTTGCTATCAATATTCGGAGTACGGCTGATTTTTTGCTGCCATGAAAAATGTTTTTTTTTCTTCTTCAGATCTGATTTTTAAAACCGCGTTCCATTTTGAAATTTACATTCCTACATAACAACATTTATAAAGAAAGCTAATCATAATCAAGACAAGCGTTTTGTATTTTACAAACAGTAATCACCAGGATCTTCTCATTATCTACAGAATACTTTAAAAATCATGAATTGTTTCATTGATGTGATAAGGTCTCAAGTTTATATATGAAAACATTTCAAAAGAAATAAATGAAAACTATTTAAAAAGTCAAGTATTCGAAATCATATGCTAATTCAAGTTTTCATATCAATAGTGTGCTGTTATACTCTCACAGATTCATATATTTCCTTCATCTGAAATGTTTCCTTAATGAATGAATTAATTAATGAATTAATCAACTATTTTTTATACAATATTTATCTTAAAAACGCTTGGGTCAAAAATGTATTTTATGACACCAGTAATTGACTGGCATAATCTTCAAGCATTATGTTTTCTTAAACAGATTTATTTATTTATTTAATAAATTAATTAAATAATTAATTAATTTGTTTGTTTAATGTTAATGTTACAAATAATATGATGGTTCTACACATACAGTAAGTCAATTTACACCGTGGCTTAACAGTGCAGGTAACACTTTTGGATTAATTAAAAAGATACGAAAGTTTCGAGATAAATAGCACTTAAAGAACGACTTTGAAATGTAACGTTTGACCTCTATGAAAAATGTACCCAATACACCTTGACCAAATACCATTTGTAGTTTCATAACTCTCATGTAATTTGATAATTTATTTGTAGTTCGAATTCGGTTTAGTAATCGTCATCAATTAAGAACAACAACGATCATCAACATCCGATAATGATGATGATGATGTTGATGAAATTGGCTTCATGGCTACAAAATTTCCATTACTGTTTTAAAAATAAATATTAGATATAAAATATATAAAGATAAAAATATTAGATATAACATATATCAATTTCCTACTTACCGAGGATTATCACAGAAAGAGAAAAATAATTTAAATAATTTAATTAACTTTAATTATGCACCAATTTTGCCCAGACATACATCGTTAGGTTCTTTTTATAACCCTTACTGTCTTGAAATTACAAGAAAGGAAAAGATATACTCCTCCCATTGTAAACTCTTCAAATTGTCTTATTTGTCGCTGAAGTTCATTCATACAATGTTTATTCCTAGGAGATTTTGTATTGTGGCAAACAAATTTTCTTGGTAAGAAAAACAAATGAAACAAAGGGAGACCTATAAAGCAAGAAAAGAGATTTGTTGGATCGATCATCTGGTTCTGCTACCAATCGGTTTCAGGGGACGCAACTGACCTCGGTCCCCAATTGAACAATATAGTTGTTATTTTGGGTTGAAGATCTATATTCGGTGTGGGGTGAGTTATCTTCGTAATGGCAATACTAAATTACTTACATTTACTCAGATTGAAACTGCCTTTGCAGAAGTAATACAATCCACCCTTGGTAATGTATTAAATGAAGAATAGTTTGCTGAAAAAAGGAAAATGACCTTAGGAACAAAAGATGCATTAGAAGAAAAAGATTTAGCTATGTTGCTTTGCACATAGACATCCCATTCCAATGATGTCATTGAATTTATAGGACGATGGATTAGTATATCGCAGGAAGGTGGCATTTTCAATAAAGTGCAAAGAAGTAAAACGAGTAAGCTTGCCCTGTGTTTCAACATTTTATACTCTAGTTCACTGTTATAGACCATTCTTGTATATTTGTCCTTTTTCTTTATTTGCCAATCTGTAATCGGAACAATACATTGACGTATTGTGACCCAAAAACATCATTAACTCATCTCTACGAAGAAGAAGAAAAGACTGCATCTCAATGATTCTTTCTTCCTAGGTCCGAGGCAACAGTTTGGTGTGATCTCATAGCACCTACCCCCTCGGCAGGGGGCTAACGTTGTACATACATGTACATTAGTTGCAAATTCTTTGTACATACATGTACACATAGTTGCATTTTCTTAAATTAAAATTTATTTCTCAAGCTCTGTTCATGCCAGAATCATCAAACTAGATGATTGTATGCATCTGTATTAGTAGCATACTCTTACAATAAAAGAAGGTCAACGTGACCCACATTTCACATTTTATTCATTACATTTTTGCGTTTAGCTCATGATCAAACAGGTTTGTTGCACCCTCTATACATACTGTTATACCTAGAATGATGAAACTTGGTAAGGGGATGTATCTTGATGAAATCTACACCCTTATCCCAAAAGTAGGTCACTTTGACTAATATTTCATGCTTCACTGACTTTGAATTTTGTGTTTTAAGTTTATTTCTCAAGCTCTGTTTTTGCCATAAGTATGAAACTAGATGATTGTATGCATCTATGTTAGTACAGTACCATTGCCACAAAAAAGGTTAATGTGACCTACATTGTACATTAACTGGGCTAGGTTAAGTTTCTGCGTTTATCTCATGACCAGATCATGTTTGTTGCACCCTGTATACGTATTGTTATACCTGCAATCATGAAACTTGGTCAGGGGATGCCTCTTGATTGGTACTACACCCCCATGACAAAAGTTTGACACATGTTTCAGACATCACTGACGTGTTCAGTTTTGTATATTACATTTATTTCTCAACATTGTTATGCTAGATTCATCAAAGTAGATGATTACATACATTCTTACAACAAAAGAAGGTAATCGTGCCCTACATTTTACATGTATTAACTATGTTCAGTTTATGCGTTTATGATCATGACCAAATCGTTTTTTTGTTTGTTTTGCATCATATATACATACTGCTATACCTGAAATCATGAAACTTGGTGAAGAAATGCATCATGGTAAGTACTACACCCATATTGCTAAATCGGTCTCTGTGACCTTGACTAACACTACTCTGTTTCAGTAGTAAGACATTATGGGGCGACTTGGGTTAAATTTTGTGTCTTATATTCATTATCCAGCCACTGTTCATGCTAGAATCGTGAAACTGATGATGACTTACATGTTTAATAGTACCACACCCTAACAACAAAAGAAGCCCACCGTGACCTCTCTTTCATCCTTGACTTTGGTTAAGTTTTGGCATTTATCTCATGACGATGTGTGTTTTTGGCATACTATGTGCATGAAGCTTGGTAAGGGGATGCATCTTGATAAGTACTACGCTATTATTGCAAAAGGAGGTCTCTGTGACCTATATTTCGCGCTTAAGTGACTTTGTGGAATGTTTGTGTTTAAGGTTCGTTTGTTGGGTGCTGTTTATGTTCGGATCATGAAACTTTATTAGTGTGTATCTTTGTTAGTACAACAGCCTTTCAACCAAAGAAGGTCACTCTGACCTACATTTTATGTTTTACTAACATAGATTAAGTACTTGTGTTAAGTTCATGACCACAATGATTCTTCCCTGTTATATACATCAAAGCCTACACAGAAGATCCTTTCTGACCAGTGTAGTAGGAAGTAGGAATAAATATGTTTATTCAACGGTAAACTTTCTACCTTAATGACTATACGTTACATATAGGGTGAGAGGTTACTTTAAACAGGTTAAGTGTGTATAGGAATTAGATGAGTGATCTGCATGCTTTTTGAGGCCTCAGCTGTAATGGTTAATCAAGGTAATTACTGATGCATGAACTTTGCTTCTAATATTGACTGTCATTTGAAGGTTACTCAAAGCCTGTGACTTTCACCCATTAAAATCTGGCTTCTAGCTGTGAATAATGATAATAGCTTCTGAAGCAGATTTTAAGAACAATGATGTTTAAAATAAAAAGGAAAACAGAATTAATTTTTACGAACTCATTATAGTACCTTTACTACTGTATTATAGAAAAGAATGCTCCTTTTTATTGTTTATGTCTTTGATGTTCTGTCACAGTATGTACCCTCATGGATATATATATGGTAACGGCAAGTCAGCACAGTATTGGCTACCAATCAAATTTAAGTTTTAAAAATGAAAAGATAAAACATTGAGAAAAAAACTTTAGTTAGAAAAGTGGCCAACATTTCGTTGTCAGGATAACTTTAGTCTGAATTCATTTTCTGCATGATATTTCATGTTTACAGTGGTTATTGGAGACTATTAACAGCTTTGTACAGGTTAGCTATGTAATCGTTGATTACAGTCTTGTTGTACGATTTGTTTTCTTGTATTGGTCAAAAAGCTGAACAACATAACAATCATAGGTCAGAGCACACCTGCCAAATCTCCAAAAATCAGATTGAATTATGATTTGTAAACCTTTCGCCAAGAAATCATTTAATAAAAAATTGCTGCAATTAAGGTGTCTTTAATATAAACGAACAACAAGCCATTTTTTTCGAGATTGATGATAACTGTAATATTGCCTGCATTATGTACAATCGAACATTCTAACTTAAAAATAATTATCTAATTTTCCTAACACATTCCATCCTTTTTCTTCAAAGATTTAACATATTCTGATGTGTGGGACCTCCACACTTGTCATAAATTTAAATGAAAAAATAATCATCGATTTTTCACATATTGATGCAGTTGATTAATTAGTTTATCACGTCTGATTAGCGACTTGCTGGGTTGATTAAAGTGAGACGAGGGTATAACGATGGGCAGAGGTGGGAAAAACTTAAAATTTTCAGCGATATATAACTTTACTGTTATGTTAGGAAATTCGTTGTTCGGCAGATAAACGTTTTCCAAAATTTGTTTAGTGCATCATAGGCAACTTCCCACTAATTATGATTTGTAAACCTTTCGCCAAGAAATCACTCCTTGTTTAATATAGTCAGTTTTATATTGAAGAACTATCTCTTTTTCGTCTGAAGGTGCAAAACTTGATACAAAGTTTGTAAGGTATCTTTGTCCGCTCATAGATGGCGATATAGTCAAAGCGCACGCGCGTCTAGTTGAGTTTTGGTTATGAAGGGTTGTGTTTGTGCTAGCTCTGACCATGAACATGTTTTTTTTTATCATTGGTTGATAACAACATTTGAATGCTGTATGTTAAAATAGAACATTCATGTCTTAGCAGTCAGTTCATAGGCCATATTTATTTTTGGCAAATACAGAAATATGTAATATGTTTTATTATCTCACGAAATTTAAATATGTGTTGTCGAATACAAAAGCAACCCCAATTACGTACAATTGACTACCCTTGGATGGAAACACTGCCATACCTTTTTATTTTCCAGTGCATTGTACAGGGAGTAGAAAAGAGTTGATACTGTAAAATAAAACGTTTTGAACAAAACAATGGAAAAGAAATAAATTGAAAACTAAGTATTATAAAATGGAACTGACTCTAACTTTTAACGCATGAGCTGAACTGGCTCAGTGGTTAGCGTGCCGGACTCGAGACCAGAATGGTACGGGGTCGAATCTGAATTGAATAATCCCGAGTCGCTTACCATGGTGTGTCCCTAGACAAGGCGCTTTACACCAATTGTTTTATGTGTTTCTGTACCGTAAAATCCATACCAAACCAAGCTACATTTTAGCACACGCCATAGCTTGCACGAACATTAGATATCGTAAAGTTGTAAGTCTGGCAGTATTTATAACAAATTGAAGCAATCTTTAAGATTTCGAAATAATCTAAAATGATAATATTTCAATTTGTATGGCTTTTATCAGTTGCGAAGTTCACCGTTCTAATCAGTGTATGTAATACGTATGTGACTTTTTTAATACATAGGATAGCATACAGAGTAAAGGTAAGACCTCTATCAAGGGTTCATTCTAGTAGCGTGATGGTCATACTCTATCTTGTCCACCTGGACACTCCCTTTGTTTACAGAACATGTTGATGGTTGTGGTTAGCTGAGGTGCTATATTCGACCCTTAATCCCAGTTTTATCGACTTGTTAATGCTAGTATTATCACCTTTGTGTCGGGGATGGCCGTGGGAACAGCTCCTGCCCAACTATTTGTTTATTCAAAACTATCTCGAAATGCCTGAGTGTGGATCTCCCCATCTTTTAGGTTGATGTGTGCAACTGGTAGTATCATATACAATCTGTCATGAAGATGGCATTACTTATTGTTTGGCCTGCAATAAATGTCATGAGAATCAGGCTTCTACACCGTCAACCATTTATCCCTTATCCGTTTTGCTAATACATACATACATACCTACCTACCTACCTACCTACCTACATACATACATACATACTTACATGCATAGATACATACATACATACATACATACATACTTTTGCTTTAAGTAATTCACATTTCTAATACTTATATATTTCTTTTTGTATCAGACAGAAGATCAAGCCGTCCAAAGCAAAAACGTCCAATGAATGAAAGTTTGAATTTTGTACTGATTGAGATATACATATTTACAGTAAATATACATACCATAACATGTCAACTAATTTTTTAAAAATTCCATCCTTACTCTTTTATTTTATATTTAAATACATGTGTATGAAACTTGGCTAACAACTTCATACTTTGTGTAAGCTGTTCTTTGAATACCGTCATCAACTCCATTGTATGCAAGATATGGATCACTGAAGAGAACGGGAAAACACAAAACATTATTATCAGAACAGTGATAGGTACCATAAATGTATCTGACATTCTTTAATTTGAGCTTTTCATTTCATTGTCAAAACATTGCACTGTTAATGTCGTCTCACATAACTACATTGTCGTCATTTGATACTGGTTAAAAAAAATTTAAATCATAATAAATGCGTAAATCATAATAAATGCGTATCTTATTGGGAAATATTTATCTTAAGTTCACTCTCACCATACGAAAGTCATTCAGTAAATAATCTAAGTATTAATACGTACACATGCAGCAAACCTTATCGCTGATCCTTCCTACATCATACATCAATCTTTATTTCCTCTTTTCAGATATAAGGATGCAGAGAAAGGATAAAGAAAACAATATTGAAATGAATTGAATTAGTTATATACAAAAGGCAATGCAACAATTGAAAATAAATTTATCTCATAGATTTCCTCATGCACTAACTGAAATGTCAATTTATCTATATTGGTATTTAAGGCATTTAAATATAGTTTATCAGTCTGACCTTACCAAACTCTCTCTCTCACACACACACACACACAAATAGTTTCATTTCACTTTATATACTTCTTTCCTATAAGAGGGATATGTAATTTTATAATGGCGAGAAACTAGTAAATTGTACAACTTGTCTGCAATCCTTTTGCCTTGCATATTAAAATTGTTGGTAATACAATTTGTTTAAATTACCTTAAAATTAATGAAATACGTATAAACAGGGGGCCTCACTTTCTATCTAGATGTGATTCGCTCCTTCTCCCTTAATTAATCTCTCTCTCTCAATATATATATATATATATATATATATATATATATATATATATATATATATATATATATATATATATAATATATATATATATATGCCTTTTCAACAAATTATCTACGTAAAATCGCATCGAATTTAATTTCCTTTCTAACACTTCTATGTCTTTATGGCAGTGTCATAATACTGGTAATGAACTTTCAAATGTCAAGATTGTTCTGTTTTTTGTTTGTTTGTATTATCTTCATTTAAAACGTGGAATAATGTGGCGGAGTTGTTCCATCTTCTATATATGTTTCTCCTTTCGAAAGGTCCATCGAACATAATTCTAATACACCCAGCCTATACATACTATGTTTTTGATAGATTCTTCAATATTGTACATACCAGACTCTGAACAGTATGCAGGATCAGCTCCTTAAAAAAGATGTGTATGCAAGATATGGATCATTGAAGAGGACGTGAAAGCGCATCGTATCTGAATGAATCTGTGTTGAAATTTGTAAAATACAAGTTTTTAGTGACTTCTTTTTGCTAAGATGGGCATGTCAAACTGTGAACATTATTTCTTTCGCTGTCCAAAATATGATTTAAGACTTCGTCTTTTCAATATCATTTATTCCAATACTTTTTTTGGTGGTGATGGTGGGCAACAGACCTTGAAGTTTAAGAAACTATATTTGGAACTGTACAAACATTTCTAAAGAGTTCGGGAAGAAGTGTGAGATTTTGATTTTATTTTTGTGGGTTTTAATGACACTTTTAACACATTATTGGCTATATCATGCTGAGGAAATGGGAGCTAAGTACCTTTCCCACACACTAAGGCAGTCGTCCCGGGCTGGCCTGGGACGGTATCGAACCAGCGACGCCTGGATTACGAGTCAAGTGCACTACCAACTGAGCCGCGACTCACTATTTGTGGGAGAGTAAAGTAACGTGATACAGACGCCATTAAAAAAAAATTAAATTATATTTACATGTAACTCTACATTTGTAACAAACAACAAACAAAGAAAAAAAAAAAAAAGAAAAAAAAAGAAACAGAGATGTCACAGGTATAATGGCAGCTAATTGACATCGTTGAAGTAATTGTGACAAATGATTTCCTGAAAATACGCGAAAATACGCATGAATTATGTTCTCTTATGTTACAAATAGACACAAATTACGTTTTAAAATTTTTATACCAAATAAAAAACTACGGTAGAGACTTCAGTAAAAAGTGGAAACGTTAGAAAGGCTTGGGACATGTTCTTACATTTTCATCTCTGAAACCATCTGACAGATTTTTGGAAATTGTCCTACAAATGCAAGTAAATAAATTAATAAAATATCAATTGCCTCCATCAGTAATAACAGTCTACGTATTATTTCCATTACTTAAACCCAAAACATTTCAATAGCAGTATTAAACATAACATATTTTTCATCCAGTTACAAAGCTGACCGAAAAACTTTATGGAGAAGAAAATGAGAAGAACTGATTTATAATTCATCGCAAAACAGATATATGTCCTATGTAAATATTTAAATTTGATGAAGTTATTTTAATTGTCACTTTTTCTGTCAGTGTGTCAATACATTTTGGGAAAATCTTATATGCCTTTCAAGTAGTATTTATACCGAGCTGCAGTGACTATACAAATTAGTCAAATCTATTTCACAAGGCATTTTCTCTGCAAAACATAAAGATGATGAGCTGCCTTCAGAGAAAAGCATTCCATGACGAGAGGAAAACAAAGAAAAGTGTTATTCAAGTCTGACCAACAATAAAATATATCAAAACAATATTCTTGTATACATTTGTTCCAAAACAGTAGAACGCATTTCAACGATTAGTCTCATTTATTTAGCTACCTCTATACCAGTTTTTATCTGTATCTTTTATATATATATATATATATATATATATATATATATATATATATATATATATATATATATATATATATATATATATATATAAGTAACCCAAACTGGTCATTGTAGCATAGAAGAATGTATACGATCATCCATTTTTGCTCTATACATAAATACAAAATGAAAACGAAAACACCATAAAATAATCATCATAATAAACAACATTATAAGGAACAACAACAGCAATAATGAAGACGAAAACGACCACCACTACCAAAACAAAAGCAGCAGCAGTAATACTACTACCACTAACAATTCCTAGTAGTAGTAGTAGGAGTAGTATATATATATATATATATATATATATATATATATATATATATATATATATATATATATATATATATATATATATCTCTCCATATACGTCGAGAATAGAAACTGCTTCTGGTTTTATCGCAAGTGATCTTTCTAACCACAGGTGTACCGCTATAAATTAGTTTCATTATCATCATGAGAACATTGTTAATATTAGTGACGATGGCTGCGTCAACGATAATGTTAACAGCGTAAAGTTTTAAATGCTTTTGAGAGACAGTTTACTCGTTCCTCTGCTTTTACTCCTTTCTCCATCTTCTTGGACGCCTACCTTTCAAATGGCATTCACAGGTAGGTAACGGTATCTTGGTTGGGCCATCTTTGTGTTTCCAACTAGGAACTCCCGCATTCAGTTTCTCCTGTGTATACTATTGGTCTTGCATCATGATTTTTTCATAGATATATTTTTTTATAACAGAACAGATTAACGCAATATTACGCCCCTTCCATAAGATTTATAAGAGGCAGATTTGAATAATAAATGACCTAATATATTTTACATATAGACTTGTATAAAGACAGATAAATACGGTGTGCATATAGAAAAAGGAAAACAGAGACAATATAGCCAAGAGATGTGGTGAGTAGCAGGATATCTAAGAATGTACGTAAGATATCAATCAATGTGTATCAAAATTTTGATACTAATTCACTTCAGTATATAATGAAGAAAGACGATTGTTTTTCATACAACACAGATGATGGTACAAAGCTACACTGTACTGAACTGAACAATTTTCAGGGAGGTGATATAAATATTTCACGAGTATAACATGAAAACGAGAATATCAGTATCTAGAGATAATGCATAACTGTTTACAAATTTGGACGGGATAAAATTGTGGTCAAAGCTTTTTGCCTTGAAAAAAAAAAAACATTCAAGTGAATCAATGTGTTAATTTGATGATATCAGATAGCAGAAAATATATACTTCAATGCAGTTTTACAGATTACCTCTAATGATGATAACATTTAATTAAATACGATCAGCTCTGATAGCAAGACGGTTAAAGCAGTACACTACGAAGAACGAATACATTATTTATTTGATGTTGATAAATACACAAATTTGTATTCGACTGAATTTACAGTAAAACTTTAAGCTCTTTTAAACTTTACAAGGCCCCTCTGTGATTCAACGAAAGCTGAAATATAAGTTATGGAGAACAAAGTTCGATTTAAAACAGCACATGGTGACTTAGTGTGTGAAGTATTTGTTTGAGAATCAACAATAGGAATGGGAAAATTTGACATAAATATAAAATAATTTTCACGTTTCAAAAGGACTGAAGAAATATTGCAAATTGCTGAAAATATAAGTAGATGGTAGTAGTAGTAGTGTTTAACGGCACGTCAGCACAATAATGCTTATATGGTGCCGATTAAAAATAAAGTGATGAAAATTTAAATATAAAGAAATGCAACAAATCCTAGAAAGATAACGACTTTCAAATAAAAATAAACACGAGGTACTAAAAGATAAAAGTGAAAAAGGCAAAGATGTTGAAATTCTGTAAAATGTATATAAAGTAAAAGATAACGGTAATAATGTAACATCTTTAAAACCATCGATCAAACATTGTTACATAAACACGCCTTCTCTCAAAAAGTCCAAAACTTCTTTTGGTTGTATATGATCTTAAAGGTTCTTCATGGAGTTCAAATAAAAAAATGATGTCTCACAGGGTGGAAGTTGACATACTACAAAAATGTGATTCATATTCGGGGGACACTAGCAGGGTCTGTACTCTGCTCGAGGTTAACCCTTCAGAAGGCATGCATGAATCGGTTAGGCATGTCCGATACGCAATCGGCACCAAGCCACATCATCTATGCGATTTGTTCTATATGCGGGATGCCATTCTCCAATGACGGGTTTGATGTTCTGAAGTTTGTTTGTGTAGTTTTAATTCAATATGTTTTGCGAAGTATGAAGAACGTGTCGAGTTATATAATATTTGAGGTCAGTATATAGTAGAGCTGAAACGAATACCAATATTTCCTATTCGAATATTCGTTGATTGTATTCGAATACAATCCAAATATTGGTCTATGTAAATAAAGGTATCAAATGCATCCTCTTTTCTTTGTCTACTTTGATATTTACTGACACCCCCAGTCACAGAGAAACCGCATTGAAAACACTGTGAACGAAGTCATCTAAATCTAACTAAATGAAATTGTAGTGGTCTTGTGTACATTTTTTGTTTTCATTCAAAATCACACAACTATATAACCAATTTAATTTAATTCAATTTGGATACGTTTATTGCAGGTCTCCCGAATTTGTCATGCTAGTATATGCCTGACATGTCCGACGGGACTGACTTTTTGATCGGCTATATAACGCCCAAATCGCACATTGGAATTTTCTGCTAAGCCATAAGAAACACATATTCAGGCTTGGTAAATAATTCTTTTAACTGAAATCCATACACAGGTATTGACATCATCTTATACGTAAGATGTACATTGTAATAAGTGTGAAATGGACTTGTGTGTTCTGTAAGCAGTATAATGTAACCTCTACCAGGGCCAGGCACCTGGAACTAGTTCCTTGCCTAAACGAAGTTTGAGAGTAGACCATTCGGTTTCATAGGTAAAGAGTGATTCCCAACTAACAGTTGTCATTTTAAAAAAGGCATAAGAGATAAAAAGTGAAAGAATCCCTGTACAAATTGAAGTACATGCTGATAACTATAGCTTTTTACTAACTCACAGCAAAAACAGAGAGTAGCTAGCTTTAGTGTAACAGCAAACTCTCGACCGCTACAACTTAAATGATTGTGTTTCAAAGTCATGTGAACTAGCCCACGACTTCCACGAAAAAAAAAGAAAAAAATAGTGTCAGATTTGGTCATTCCATAGCTGTGCAATGACTCAAAACTTCAATACAAGACCAGATGCGGAACGATATTGAAGTTAATATTCCAAGGTAAGATGATTGGAGTGGGTGTGGGGATTGGTAATGGTTTGCGGGATTGATTAGAACTGCTCCTGACAGAACAAATGTCCGACAACAGTTTGACAAATTTCTCGAGCTCTGGTTGCTTGATACGTCAGGCTTTGTTGACTTTGATATAACCTCTGTTTGATACCATGATCATTGTTACGACTCTATGGTCTAAGAACAATGTAACAGAAAGAAAGTGAAACAAACAAATCAAGTAAAAATCAAGAAGCAATTTATATCTAGACAATTAAAGTGAAAATTCAAAAGACACTTACAGTAACGTGAATTAAATCCAAATAATCCAATAATCCTAAGTGTTCTAATCACAAGTCCTAAATATAGAATGTTCCGAATGAATGACTGTACCCTTGAATGTGTTGATGTGCCAATAGTCTTTAATGTCCTGACGTGCCAGTAGTCTTTAATGTGCTGTGCAAAATTAAGTACTCCAGAATATCTTTGAATAAGTTCACATAAATCCCAAAATCATCAATTAAAAATCCCAAATCCAAAAGTCTATGAACACTATAATCCAATGAATATTTTAAATTATTCCTCTCTCTGAATTTGGAATGATCTTCCACAACTGTAATGGTTCTTTAAAGACTGACGTTAAGGTCGAAACTGAAAAACTGTCAACTAAACATGTTATATATAAAGATAGGTCACATGACAGAATGTTCTAGAATAGTATATGGTGTATGTGATTTTTTGACACATAACTCGAAAGGTAATTCTGGTTTTATCTGTAAACAAAATCAACCCTGAACTCAAATGGAATAAACAACTTGTTTACCAAAACTGTCATTGAACTCAAATACTAAGTAAACAACCTAATTCAAGGATAATAGCTACAAATGTGAACATTATACTTAACATTTAGGTTTAAGCAAATATTAAAGTCAAGAAACATTTATAATTTCCTAAAATATTTATAATATTATATAAACATCATACATAACATCATCACAAACTTGCCGTATCACACGTTATCTATCCAAAAGTATAATAAAATATAAATACTTCTTACAGATTGTATGAGCAAATCATGCATCTGTAAGATTTGAGATATTAATGGGTTCTCAACTGCAATATTTTGCAAGTCTTCCAGTATGTAAAGAGAATCCGAAAAGATGACAAAATAGTGTCTCTCTCTCTCTCTCTCTCTCTCTCTCTCTCTCTCTCTCTCTCTGTGTGTGTGTGTGGAGATGTTTTTCAAAGATAACAGGATGACTGTAATTTCAGTGGTTGAAATGGAGGCTTTATCATGTAACCGGGTCAAGATGCAACTGCAGCTACAACTTTGTCTGTAACCTTCGAACCGTCTGTATACAGGGACGTATAGCCACGATAGGAGGCTCTGGTTTCATTGAATTCACTATGAACAACAAAAGGTTTTACTGAAGACGTTTGAAATTCGCATAGATAAAATATTATTATGGGAGGTTTGGATAACAAAGGTGGTAATTTGAGAATACACAATTTTTCAATATTTGCAAAACTGATTGTTGTTGCTCCTAGGTGAGGAGGAATGCGTATGCCAAAAGGTGGAATGAGATTTTGTTTCTGAATGTACAAGGTTTGATATTTGGGCCTAAAGTGGACATAATATGCGGGATTAGATGCATTAGAGGACAGTTTGGTAGCATATTGAATAGCCTGTTTCGTTCGTCTGAGATAAAGTGATGGTTCATTTGCCTCAACACAGAGGTTTTCTGAATTGGAAGTTGTAAATGCTCCCAGACAAAGACGAAATCCCTGATTGTTGATGGGATCAAGCATATGCAGGTACGATATGTAAGCTGATCCGTACACAACTAAGTCATAATTAAGTTTAGATCATACTTAAGGTCAATGTAAGACCTTCCGGCCTCCTCCTCAATCTGTGCTTGTCACGAATCGTATTAAATCCAAGACTTTTTGACATTTGTTCTTGACGTTTCGATTATGATGAAAGAAAGTTAATTTACGGTACAAAAAGGCGGAAAAGTTTGGTCTTCTCCACGACAGGGATAGGAGAACCATCAAGACAGAGTTTGGGGTAGTTATGAATTCTATAAAATTGGCATAAGTGCATACAAACAGTTTAAGATTTTGAAAACATTAAACCCATTTTTTCAGCCCATTTCATAATTCAGTTTAATTATATCTGTAGCTGACTCTCAATAGTATGATGCATACTCTTTGATCTATCTATGTATATATTAGTTTTTTAACGGCACATTAGCACAATAATGACTATATGGCGCCAATAAAAGGTAAAGTATTTAAAAATTGCACAAAAACATTAGGAAGATAAAACCTTCCAAATAAATGTAAACATGAAGTTCTACAATATAAAAGATGAAAGGTAAATGTGTTAAAAGTGTGTAAACAATATATAAAATACAATGTGAAGGCAATATATATATATATATATATATATATATATATATATATATATATATATATATATATATATTCTTATACTATATGGTCAAAAGTTGTTTTATAAACCATATTTCCTGAAACAATCCAAGATTTCCTCTTGTGGTACATGCTTATAAAGGTTCTTCATTGAGTTCGCATCAAAAACTTCTGTCTCGTAGAGTGGAAGTCGACACACTCGACAGGAAATTTTCCCCTGCCAGTTGCCATTGTCATGTATGCATTCTGGCCGAGGTTCACACATCAGGAGGTACGCATGAGTCAGGTATCTGTGACCTAAACGCCATTGGCACAATACCACCTCATCTCTGCGACTTGTTTTATATGAGGGATGCCACTCTCCAATGATGGGTCTGATGTTTTGAATCTTGTTTGTTGAAGTTTCATTTCACATATTTTTCGCCCAGTATGAAAAACAGGCTTATTTATATAATATTTGAGGTCAGAATATGGAACATTCCATTCGTAAACAGGCAACTGCAGGGCAGCTTTAGGTACTTTAAATGCCTTCTCATTATCATTAATACCAATATGACTAGGCAGGCAATAGTAGAGAATACGTCTTCCAGAATATATGAACAAATCATGTTTCTGTAAGATTCGGATATTAATGGGTTCTCAATTTTCAGAGTTTGGAGGGCTTTCAGTGTAGAAAGTGAAGCAGAAAAGATGACGTATTTTTTTAGAGGTGCCAGTGTAGTTCAAAGATTGGAGTATGGCTGTAATTTCTGCGGTAAAAAAATGGAAGCTTTCTGCACTAACCGGCTGGAAATGATGCAACTGCAGCTCCAACACTGCCTCCATCTTTCGTCTGCATACAAGGATGTTTAGCCACGATAGGAGACTCTGATTTAATTGAATTTTACTCTCAAAAGCGAGAGGATTTTTCGTAGACTTTTTGAATTCGTTAAATTCAAATATTATTTTGGGAGGTTGTGATAACCACGGTGGTGATTTGGGAACATAATATGTTCGATATATGCTACATTGATCTTTGCTGTTTCTTGGTGAGGACGAATTCGTATGCCAAAAGGTGGAATGAAATTTGGTTTCTGCTTGTACAAGGTTTGGTATTTGAGAGATCATATGCGGGATTTGAGGGATTAAATGACATTCTGGTATTATTCTGAAGAGCTAGTTTGATACGTATGAGATAACGCGATAGTTCATTTGCCTCAGCAAGAGGTTTTCTGATGGGAAGGTTCTAAATGCTCTAAGAGAGAGTCTAATTTCCGCACTGTGTATTAGAACAAACATCTGCTGGTAAGATTTACAAGCTGATCCGTACACAATGGACACATATCCAAGTTTAGATGTCGAAATAAGATCTTTCTGTCTGCTTTCCAATTTGTGTTTTTCACAACTGGTATTAAATCCAGGGCTTTCTGACATTAATTCCTGAGGTATTTAATATGCGGAAGAAAAGATAGTTTACGGTCAAAATAAGGCCTAAAAATGCGGTCCCGTCCACAACAGGGATAAGAGAACCGTAGAAGATAGAGTTTTAGGTCATCACGAATTGGTTGGTTGGTTGTTATGGGTTTAACGTCATTTTTCAGCACGTGATAAGCTATACATGGCGGCCGGTATATTTGGTGGAGGAAGAACCCGAGAAAACCGCGGGAAGAACCACTGACCCACGGGAAGCAACTGGCAAGCTTTCTCGCATACCCACGTTGGCCGAGCCCGAGACTCGAACCCACGCGAACAGAGGTGAGATGAAAAGTGATCTGTAAAGGCGAGCGCCTTAGACCACTCTGTCACCAGGGGCCCCGCCATCACGAATTGTATGTAATGTATAGAAATGCATACAGATTTAAATTTCGAAAATTTGAACCCGTTTTCTTCTGCTCATTTCTGAATTCTATTTAAGCGATATTATGCATACTCTTTGATCTATAGCAGATCAAAATGTCGTCAACATATAATGAGCAGTCAGTACCTGGGTTAAAGCATTTCACAATGCTTTTAAGTTTGATGTTGAATACGGTGATTGACAATATGGTGCCTCGAGGTGCACTCATGCCCTGGGGATGGATTTCAGAAAGTGTGGTACCTACTGTAACTCGGAAATGTCTATTTGTCAAAAATTGGATATGAAAATTATGTAGGCGGCCCCTGAGGCCTCGGTTGAATAGGCCATTAATTATGCCATGCTTCCATGTGGTCTTCTAAGCTTTTTTTTAAACGTCGAATAAAGATGCCAACTATATGTTCTTTCTTGATGAAGGCTTCTCTAATACATGTTTTAAGTCTGACAAGGTTGTCTATTGTGCTGCTCTGGGGTCTGAACCACATTGAACGTCTGATGGTAGTTTTGTTGGATTCGAGATACCAGAGGAGTCTATCATTTATCATCCGTTCCATGGTTTTGTAAACACAGCTTGTAGTTGTACAGTAGTTTGAAGGGTCGGTTTGGTCCTTTCCAGGTTTAAATACTGGTATCACTGTCACCAGTTTCCCAAATTTTATTGAAAATGTTAAGTTGTATATCGATACCTGTATCATGTCAATGTTTCAAAAGTTGACAGTGGATATCATCTGGTCCTGCGGATGGCTTCGATCAAGAGAGTCTTGTAGTTCTCTGAGTGCGAAAATATTATCGTAATTTTCAGTGTTAGCCAACTGTAAATTAGAGGAACCTTTTCTTCGAGGTTTTAAACTTGGAAATTTGCGCAATAATTATTATATGAAGAGTGTTTCAGGAATGTTTCTGGAATGTTTCTGATTCCGCATTGAAAGTCTGATAGTAGTTTGTTGGACTCCCAGAGTGGTCGGTCATTTAGGTACTGGTGTCACTGTTGCTTCCTGCGAAGACTACGGGAAGTCGCCAGTTTTTTTTATTGAAACCGTTTTGTACCGTATTGAGAGCTGTATTAGGTAAATGTACACATTTAACATGTCCATGAAACCTTCAATCACAAAGAATTACCACAAAAGTATCCAAAATCAGTTGATATGGGAGAAGGCTCAACACCTCATGACTGAAGTAAATCCAGTACATATTGTATAGATATACAGATTTTAAAGACGTATTTTTTTTTCATAACCTTCATTTGACCTCGACTTTAGTAATTTAATGAAACTACAGAAATAAATGGCACAGTCAATATTAATCATGCACACAATCGTAGAATGTTACAAATGAAACAGAGAAAAACTGATAAAAGCAATGGAATAATACAAAATGCCACCTATATTTGGGGCTGTAAAGATATCAACGAGAGAGGAAAGAAGATAGAATACTTTAATTGAAAATCTTTGCCTTTTTAATGATAAGTCGTATACCTAGTTGCATCCTGACACAGGATCCTACTTGTTCTTAGATTGGCTATCTGCAGTCCATCCTTTTTACTTGACTTCCCTTGGGAAGTTGGTGACGACGTATGTAATAGTGACCACTTTCTAATATATTTAAGCAGTAATATTCCCAAACCTCAAGGGATCGGGCAAAGATGGAAATTGAATATTGCAGATTGGAAAACGTTTCAATCCCTCTGCGAGTCAAATCTGACAGCTGATCGTTTTGATATCGTAGTTGATCCAAAACTCCTATTTACACGTATACTCCAGGATGTTGCTGGGGATACAATACCAACAATTTTGGCGATTCCTAAACGTGGCAACAGACAGTGGTTTGATGATACATGGAAGAAGCCATCAGGGAACGGTAAAACGTCCTTCAACATTTCAACGCCATTCTAACAACTGAAAATTCTAATAAATATCGTATATACCTAGATAAACGTCGTTGTACCATTAAAAAGGGCAAGAGGAAAACATTTAGGTCCTATGTCTCTAAGTTGAACTCTCGCTCCTCTATTAAATCGGTGTGGAATATGGAAAGAAAACTCAGGGACAAATGTCAACAAGCCCTGGATTTTATACGAGTTGTGACAAATAGAGATTCGGGAGCAGATCGGAAGGTCTCGTTCCGGTTATACAGGTCATTAGTAATATGGAAACTTGACTATTGCTCGACTCTGTACGGATAAGCTTGTAAAACTTACCTGCAAATGCTAGATCCGATACACAATCAGGGACTTAAAGTCTGACTTGGTGCGTTTCGAACTCGTGTTCAGAAGGCCTCGATGTTGAGGCTAATGAACCATCAGGGACTTCGACGATCGAAATTGAACACCACATGGAAGTACGTCTTAACGAATGATCAATTCAACCTCGGGCGAAGTGACTGTCAGTTCCTAGATTAAGGCATTTCACAAAGGCTGCTACTTTTTATGTTGAAATTAGCATTTCAGTATGCTACCAAAGTAGCTTCTAATCCATCTAACTCCGCATATGATGATGTGTTTGGGCCCATAGACCGAACACAACTTCATTTCACCTGTTGGCATACGAATTCGTCCTCACTTAGAAACAACAAAAATCAGTGTCGGAAATACTGCAAAATTATGTATTCCCAAATCAATACCGTGGTTATCAAAACCTCCCAAAATAATATTTGACCTTTGCGAATTCAAAAAGTCCTCAACAAATTGTCTCCTATTTTTAAGAGTAAATTCAATGAAATCAGAACCTCCAATCGTAGCTGTACGTCCATGTAAGCAGACATTTCGAAATCTGGGGACAAAGTTAGAGCTGCCATTGCAACAGCCCACGAAATAATCTCGAGCCGGTTACCAGATAAAGTCTCAATTTTGTACCGCAGAAATTGCAGCCATACTGTAAGCTTTGAACTATACTGAAACCTCTCAAAAAAGAAATTGCATCATCTTGTCGGATTTCCTTTCCACATTGAAAGCCTTGCAAAATCTTGAATCTGACAAGTCGTTAATATCCCAGATATTACAGAAACATGATGTTGTTATACAATCTGGGAAAAGTATTCTGTACTGATGGCTGCCTAAGCTGCCCCGCAGTCACCAGTTTCCGAAAGGAAAAATGCATATACTGACTTCAAATATTATATAATCAGGATGTTCGTCATGGCTAGCATAATATTTGGAATAAAAACTCCACAAACAAACTTAACAACATCAAAATAAACTGTAGGTTAGTGGTATCCCTCGTATAGAACAATCGGAGTGATGAGGTGGTATTGTACCGATCGCGTATCGGACACAAATACCTGCATACCTCCTGAAGGGTGAACCTCGACCGGAGTGTGTATCCTGCCAGTGTCTACTGACAGAGGAGCACATTCTTGTCGAGCGTGTCAATTTCCACCCTGTGAGACAGAAATATTTTGACATGAACTGCTTGAAGAAACTGTATGAGCCATACCACCTGAAAAGATATTGGACTTTTAAGGGAATGCGGTTTATAGAAGATATTTTAAAAATGTTTTAAGGATTTTACATGTTTTACCATTATGTGTTGTTTTATATAAATGCTTGATAATTTTAATATCTT
Organism: Margaritifera margaritifera; assembly: GCA_029931535.1. Classification (NCBI taxonomy): domain Eukaryota; kingdom Metazoa; phylum Mollusca; class Bivalvia; order Unionida; family Margaritiferidae; genus Margaritifera; species Margaritifera margaritifera. Next base: position 592,042 of record JAQPZY010001658.1, read on the forward strand.
TACGTTTGCTATTTTATCTTCTTGTACTTAATTATACATATATTCAGAAGGCTTACTCTTCCTAAATGTTTGTGAAATTAAATTTTACATTTTTTTAGATTAAGCTTTTATTGGCACTATATAGCCACTTTTGTGAGGAGGAACCGTAAACACTACATACATACATATATACATGTATACATAATACATATATACATACGTACATACATACATACATACATACATACATACATACATACATACATACATACATACATACATACATACATACATTGTTGCGTTTCTCATGTCAGGGCTACACAGGTTGATATACACGAGGAAATAAAACTCGATTGACAACAGTATGTTTCCTTAATGACAATTGTGACCTTTGAAGGTACGGAGACCAGTTAAACTGAATCGGTCGTTGAATGGCAACTGAAGCTTGGAGTGACTAGCCGATCGATGAGGGCCTGATTAGAAGCGGAAATAGATGAACTTGAGAAATATGTTTGGAGTAAGGAAATGAATAAAAAAAGAAGAGATTTTTTGAAACATTATCTGGAAACAGAAAGTCTATAATCGTTAAACACCAAAGCATACAAATTAAACAGAGAAAGGTCTTAGCTGATCATAATTTTCCTTTAAAAATGGAGAGGTATATTACAATGGAGGGTCTCTACGAGAAAGAAATCTGTTTGACCAATCCAATCGATAACATAAATGGTAAACTATCCAGTTCATGTCAGAGAATAGATTTTGTGATTAGGTATTAAAATATTTTCCTAACAATATCTTTTGCTACTTAAATGACAAGAATGAAACAGTGTTTTAATTTCGGATGGTTTTTACACCCTGGACATGCACGAATAAATTATAGATGTTGAATGTTTGAAGCATAATTTAAGATTTAAAACCACTTGAGGAATAATTATACAATGTATAATAGTAACCACGAGGCTAAATTGGTAGGATTTAGTAACCAGAGAACTATGCAGGTATATATTAAGTCTGATAGTTTGTTGATTTTTAGAAATCGAAAAGAATTACATATTCCTCGATCAGATTCATAGCGTGAAAAATTATTATAAAACAGCTTTTTTCGTGTTGTCTAGAGTCTCCAATCAGATCCATAGCGTCAAAAATTATTATAAAATAGCTTTTATTCGTGTTGTCTAGAGTCTCCAATCAGACCCAAATAGTCAAAATTATTATAAAATAGCTTTTGTCTCCAACTTTTAAAAAATATTTTTCTTGCAGACATTGTTTCATACAATGTTATTGACCATTAGAAGGAATAAAAAAAGGGGTGCAATTAACATATTTAATATCATTATAAAGATTAATTTCACGGTATGCCTGTAAAATGTTTTCTCGTGTAAATAGCGTTAGCACGTGCAGCACATACCGTTGATCTAACGATAAAGAGCATTATTGCATAAATTGCGATATATTTGAGAGGTCCTAGTGACTTTGGATTTCCATGAACCATTGAGATAAAAACAAGAGAGAGATGTCACACTGTCAAAAGAATTGACAGTGACTTGAACTTCAACTTAAACCTCAACAGTAACCCATACCACAATTTACTTGATCGTATTAAATTAAATAATGCACATACTATAGGGTTTATACAAAGACGTGTACAAAGACGTACAAAGACACACATACACCAGGCTATGTTGGAGCATAATGATTTGGAAGATATTAAGTCGTGGAGAGAACAAGCGGACAATAAATTAACCGCTATTGAGCAGAGTGGTACTGAAATAGCTAATACAATCTCAGAGAGCAGAGTGGTACTGAAAGAGCTAATACAATCTCAGAGAGCAGAGTGGTACTGAAAGAGCTAATACAATCTCAGAGAGCAGAGTGGTACTGAAATAGCTAATACAATCTCAGAGAGCAGAGTGGTACTGAAATAGCTAATACAATCTCAGAGAGCAGAGTGGTACTGAAATAGCTAATACAATCTCAGAAAGCAGAGTGGTACTGAAATAGCTAATACAATCTCAGAGAGCAGAGTGGTACTGAAATAGCTAATACAATCTCAGAGAGCAGAGTGATACTGAAATAGCTAATACAATCTCAGAGAGCAGAGTGGTACTGAAATAGCTAATATAATCTCAGAGAGCAGAGTGATACCGAAATAGCTAATACAATCTCAGAGAGCAGAGTGGCACTGAAATAGCTAATACAATCTCAGAGAGCAGAGTGGTACTGAATACAATCTCAGAAAGCAGAGTGGTACTGAAATAGCTAATACAATCTCAGAGAGCAGAGTGGTACTGAAATAGCTAATACAATCTCAGAGAGCAGAGTGGTACTGAAAGAGCTAATACAATCTCAGAGAGCAGAGTGGTACTGAAATAGCTAATACAATCTCAGAGAGCAGAGTGGTACTGAAATAGCTAATACAATCTCAGAGAGCAGAGTGATACTGAAATAGCTAATACAATCTCAGAGAGCAGAGTGGTACTGAAAGAGCTAATACAATCTCAGAGAGCAGAGTGGTACTGAAATAGCTAATATAATCTCAGAGAGCAGAGTGGTACTGAAATAGCTAATACAATCTCAGAGAGCAGAGTGGTACTGAAATAGCTAATACAATCTCAGAGAGCAGAGTGGTACTGAAATAGCTAATACAATCTCAGAGAGCAGAGTGGTACTGAAATAGCTAATACAATCTCAGAGAGCAGAGTGGTACTGAAATAGCTAATACAATCTCAGAGAGCAGAGTGGTACTGAAAGAGCTAATACAATCTCAGAGAGCAGAGTGGTACTGAAAGAGCTAATACAATCTCAGAACTAAGGAAGCAGATTGATGAGAACAATATTGTTAGATGCACAGGATTTGTTCACAATGATTCAGAACCTTATCTAGTGACGTACAAAGACTGCAAAAGGTAAGACGGAGTATATGTACATGACAGAGTATATGTACAAGACAGAATATATGTACAAGGGTCAGTGCCTAATATTCAGCGATTATACATTCAATCGATTAGAGGATAAACAGTAAGATACATGCTTTGGAGAGTGACGAGGAGAAGGAAAAGAAATATGTGGAAGGCTGTAACACTTGCAATCACAACTGGAGCTTTGACAGAGAGATTTGAATAATGAAACAAACAAAACAGTAAAGAAATTAAAAATCTGATGAATGATTTTAGCACAAAAATTGCTGACGTCAACAAGATAACAGCTAACGCTAATACTCTATTAGAGTTGCAAAAAATGAATCTTTTAGCAAAGGTAACCAAAAGATAGAGGACGTGAAAAGAACAAAATCAATGTCGATGATAGCACGATAAAAGCTAAGCAGATTTATCTATTACTGATTTGAGTGATAAGATTAAAACCATATAAGCTGCTACATTTACTCAATTTTACAAGTTGCAAGCCGAGGTTGAACAACCTCAGAAAGATACATAAGGGTATACTGAACAACCTCACATATACATAAGGATATGTTGATCAACCTCAGACAGATACATAAGGGTATACTGAACAACCTCACACATATACATAAGGATATGTTGATCAACCTCAGACAGATACATAAAAGGTATGTTGATCAACCTCAGACAGACACATAAAAGGTATGTTGATCAACCTCAGACAGATACATAAGGGTAAGTTGAACAACCTCAGACAGATACATAAGGGTATGTTGATCAACCTCAGACAGATACATAAGGGTATATTGAACAACCTCAGACAGATACATAAGAGTATGTTGATCAAGAAGTGGTTGATAATATCGTTGTGGTACAAGGTAGTATTGACGAAATAGAAAAAAAAAAAAAAAGAAAAAGAAATGGATCAGAAGAGATTTCATTGATTTGGAACAAAGGCTTACAACTGAAACAGATGCATTGAAATCTGAAATGGACAAAAAGAATCGCATAATGTGGTAGAATTGATACAGTAAATCGATAATAACAAAAAGAAGTTTGAGCAGAGAATCAAACTAATGCCAGGATGTAAATTGCTTTACGCTTTTCCCATTGTTCACCGGTCCGAGTATCCAAATAAAATCAAATTAGGTCTTGAACGAGAAACGAAAACGTTACAGATGGTCTATATACAGATATGCAATTAATAAAAAAGTTGTTGAACATTTTTCAAGCTGAAACAACACATCAAATATCAGCTGCTACTTATGGATTTAACTATGATCCATCACAGTTTGCAGAATACAAGTTACACGCAATAGATACTTAACAGGAATATGTCACTGAACTATACAAAAAAAAAAAAAAATCAGGCGCATACAGTTTTTCTCAACACACACACACACACACACACACACACACACACACACACATATATATATTGACAATAGAGGAATCAATGGCCGTTCTAATTATTTTTACACTGGATTACAGGTAAAACAATCAACGTCTTGCTTACTCATTTGAGTTATAAAAAAATAATCCAAGCCTCTTCTTAACAATGAGAAGGAATCAGATACAAGCTAACTTGAGAATAATATTATTGTAATATATGGATTAAAAATGATATATTCTGGGAAGATCTGAAACCAGAGTCCCTAGAAGGAACTGACGCTCTACTGGGCAAAAAGAATTTCCAGGAATTCAAGATAAGACCAATTCTTCCTTTTAACTGCTAAATGTTGAAACCATGTCTGATATTCTTCAGCAATAACGAGATTTTCAAATTAGCTGCTGTGGTGGACATATTTGATGTCAGCATGTCAGCATTTTCATTTAGGACCAACTAGACATCATTAGAAGCGACAGTAAGATTTTCAAGACAGCCGTCGTGGCAACCATTTTGGATGTACGATTGGCACCATTTTAATTTAGGAGCAATTAAGTATCATAAGAAGTCTACTGGTGAAAACCCAATGTTGATATACTCCTCCATTGGGAGGAGTAGAGATAACAATATTTTTTTAAAGATGGCCACCATGGCGGCCATATTGAGGATCAATTTGCATCATTTCATTTACGGCCAACTAGACACCATAAGAACTCTTCTGATAAAAACCCCATGTCAAAATGACTTTCCATTTAAGAGGAGTAGCGATAATAAGGTTTTCAAGATGGTCTCCATGGTGACTATATTGGGCGTCAGATCAGCACCATTTTAATTTAGGAGCAAAAAGACATTATAAGAAGTCTTCTAGTGAAAATCCCATGTTAATATGACTTTCCGTTTAGGAGGAGTAACAATAGCAATATTTTAACATGCCTGCCATGGTGGCCACATTGGATATCAGATGCGCACCAATTCCATTTACATACCTGTCAAGTCTCACGCATTACGCGAGACACACGCATTTTGTACAGAAATCACGCTCACACGCATATCTTGAATTTCTCACGCATTCTTAAAAAATGTTTTTGGACATATGTTTTCCACGTATTAAATCTCAAAACTACAGTGAGTATTGTTTTTATACATGTGTTTTCAGCATATTTACCGTAAAATTTAGGTTCAGTAGCAACAAATTATGTTAAATATTGTTGTTCAGAAACAAGCCAGGAAAAGTATTCAATTGGTTTCTGATTTAACCATAATGCGTTGGCTTTTAGTGTGTGTGTGTGTGTGTGTGCGTGTGTATGGGTTCTCCCTCCTGACTCCCAACCGGGGCTTCGCTCCAGGTCCCCGACCAGTGAGCTGCCTCTCTCTGGACCCCCATCTTACTCCTGACACTTAAGGACCCTTGACATCTTTGCATTTAGGACGAACTAGACATCATAAGTCTTCTGGTGAAAGCACAATGTCAATATGACCAGTCGTATAGGAGAAGTAGCGATAATAAGATTTTCCAGATGGCCATTGTAGTCAAGTTGGCACCCTTTTAATTTACGACGAACCAAACATCATAAGAAGCCTTTCAGTGAAAAGCACATGCTGATATGATCATTCATTCAGGAGAAGTAATGATAGCAAGATTTTCCAGACTGCCATTTTCATTTAGGACCAACTAGATACCATAAGAAGTCTTTTAGTAAAAATCGCGTCTTGACACGACCATTCATTCAGGAGGAATAGCAGTAACAAGATTCTCAAGATGGCCATATTGGATGTGCGAGTGGTACCTATTTAATTTAGGATCAATTAGACATCATAAGAAGTTTCTGGTCAAAACACCATGTCAATATGACTTTTTTGTTCAGGAGGAGTAGTGATAACATTATTTTCAAGTTGGCAGCTGTGGCGACTATATTGGACATCTAGATTGGCACCATGTTCACTTGGGACCAACTAGACATCATAAGAAGTCTTTAAGTGACAACCTCATGTTGATATGACTATCCATTCAGGAGGAGTAGCGATAACAAGATTTTAAAGATTGCCGCTGTGACAGACTTCTGTGATATCTTTAGTTCAACAAACTATCAGACTTTGGATGTGGATTTAGAGGCCAAAGAAGCACAATTGACCATCTTGGCGGAACTTAACATTTAATACAAAAACTGGTATAAGTACATTCAGTAGCTATACTTTCTTAACTTTTTAAAAGCTTAAGACTACATGGAAGTACGGCATAATGAATGACCTATTCCACTTGGGTCTAAGGAGCAGGCTACCCATTGTTATGTCCAAGATAAAGATTTCAGAGTTAAGGTAGGTACCACCCTTCTTGAAAGCTATCCACGGGATATTGGTGTAGCTGAGCACACTGTCAGTCACCATTTTCAACATCAAAATTAATAAAGTAGTGAAATGCTTTTGTCAGGAACTGAATGCTCATTATATATCTACAACTTTTTGATCTGCTATAGATGAAAGAGTATGCATGTCTTAAACAACAGATATGCTTAAATGAAGTTCAGAAATGTTGAAATCCCACCCACCCCAAAAAATCGTGTTAAGTGGTCGAAATATAAAACTTCTTGTGTGCACTTCTGCCGATTACATCGAATTCATGCTGGTTGACGGTTCTCCTATCCCTGTTGTGAAGGAAACCAAATCTGTAGGTTTATTTTTGTACCGTAAAGTATGTTTCCTTATACATATTAGATCCGTCAGTGACAATTGCCAAAAAGCCCGGATCTAGTCGTGGCAAACACAGACTGGGGAGCAGATAGGAAGGTCTTACTCCGGTTATAAAATTTTTTGTAAAATGTAACTTTACTATAGTTTGACTGAATACGAATCAGATTCCAAATTTTACCAGCATACGCTTAATCCGATTCGAAATCAGGGACTTCCATTTTGGGAGCATTTAGAAATCAGGGACTTCCATTTTGGGAGCATTTAGAATCTTTTCTTCAGAAAGCCGATGTTATAAGGAAAATGATCCATCACCTTATCTCAGACGACATTGGCTCTCCAGTATACTACCAAAGTATCATCTGATCCATCTAATGCAGCATATCATGTCATCTTTAGGCTCAAATACAAAACCTTGTATGCTCAGAAACCAACTTTCACGTCACCTTTTGGTATTCGAATTTGTGTTCTTTTACAAGCAGCAAATATCAGTCTTGCTAATGCTGTAAATTTGTATGTCCCAAAGTTACCACCTTGGTTATCAAATCCCGCAAAACAATGCAGTCAATCTATTCAAGACTGAAATCTGATGGAACCAAATAAATGTTTTTGTTTTACTGAAGTTTCCAAATCTCACCTCAAATAAGATGCAAACAGTTATGTTCCCTTAGTTATAACATAATATGTGTACTTTACGTGTTATTAATATACTATTGTTTATATTGATATTTCTACTGCAAGTGTGTACACTAAATTTATTTCCACACATTCATTAGTACTTGTACATAAAATTACATGATTTGATAAATGTTTTACTAAAGTGTATGTGAGAGAGAGAGAGAGAGAAAGTGAAGATGCAGATGAGAGAATTACAGTAAAAGCCCCAAACTGTGTGTGTGTGTGTGTGTGTACACGTGTGCGTGATTGTTAAAAGAAACGTTTAAACACATTATAAAATGAACATATAATTGTAAAACACAGACACACTCTTCACACACAAGTACTGTCCTCTATGATCAGTGACGAATATGTTTATGTCAGTCCCTTCTGAAGTGAGTTAACCTGTCACATTTCGTGAAATTTGTCTATTTACCATAATGTACAGCAGTTCAAAAGTTGGTTTTGAGGAAGTTATGGAGTGTTTTCTACTTCGTTACACATCTTTTTCTTGTGTCATTGACTCAATCTCTTGCATTTTAGCTAAACAGAGCTCATCTTTAGCCATTATGAAGTATATGTCATTTCACTTCCGTGGGGCATAGAACACATAGTCTGGGGATCGTCGTCATTATCGTTGCTTTCATCGTCAGGCTGTTACGAAACTTGGACACTGGATCACATTTCCACTTACCAGAATCGTATTCAGTGGGAACATCATTGTCCAAATTATACAGCTGTTCAGGGTCAATGCCTATGTGCAATTCTCGTGCTAGTCGCGCTAAGGGAATATCCTTCTCTTCACCATCCTACTTTGTTGCGTCATCCTCCACACTGTCTGGGAACCCAGTTGCTTCAAAACACTTCCTGACTGTGACATGCATTGTTTCCGAACAAGCCTTAGATATCGAATGAATTGCACCTAACAGAATGGTCTGTTTACAAAGTTCACTGACACAATCCGAACCATCGATCTTTGTCACAAGCGAACGAAGTATGTATTTCCGACAACTGACCTTAGTTGCATGAACTATGCTTTGATCAAGAGGTTGCAAGCGTGATGTAGTGTGTTGCCAGGTAAGAATTTCATTGTCACATGCCTTAAGCAAAGATCAGGCCAGTGACATGCAGCAATGTCCCAAAACTTGCTGATTGGTCTCCTTTGCCGTCGCATTTGTTTGTTTACGTCATTAATCCATGTCGTGAATACTTGTTCCTTGGAGGATGTTTGCCCGTTAGAAGACTCTCCTCTCACTGATAAAGCTTTGTCAGGCAGTGCACGGAAATAAAATCAAGCTGTATTGCATTTAAAGACATTGTAAGGGTGTAATAACTGATAATGTCTGGGACTTCAGCACGATAGTGGCCATTCGGTGCCAACTAAATGTTAAGTTTAAAAAATGTAAAATTAAATAGAACAAAACTTTAGGAGGACAAACCCTTTCGAAAAAATTTAAACATGATGTACAACAAGATTAAATAAAACAGTAAAAATGTTAAAATTCTGTAAAATGTATATACGATAAAAGATAAAGGTAACACATGTAAAACCGTGGAAATAAATGGTCAAAAATTTATTATACAAACCGCATTCCCTCAAAAATTCTAAGATTTTCTCAGCTAGTACATCATTATAGAGTTTATTCAAGCAGTTAAAGTAAAAATACTTCCGTCTCGCAGGTTGGAAGTCTACAAACTCGACAAGAATGTGTTCCACTGTCAGTGTTTGCACACAGTTAACCTTGAAAACTGTCACTCCAGTCATGTGTAAAGACTTCTGAATATAATACTATTTACAGTGGCCGTAATGTATGTGGCAGTGCATGTGCCGGGTTTTGTTTTACTTCACACCCTAAGCTATTTCCAGATTGTTGATCCACCTCATCACTAAGATCTTGCAGTTACCTGTCCACATTCTGAGCAGTTTCTGTTTTATGGGGTTCATTTCAGTGTGAAAATGAAATCTGGGACGAAAACTGTTTCGATTTGCAGAGTAGAGGTTTCTCGGTTTAACGAATAGTTCTTTTTATTGAAATTAAAGAAAAAAAATTCGGGACCACAAACGTTTCGGTTTCATGAGGATTTCGGATTAGTGAGGTTTAGGTTTTGACACGTTTCACTGTACTTTATCTTTGCCAATTCAAAACGTCCTCAACGAATCTTCCTATTTTTTAGAGTAAATTTAATGCGTCAAAACCTTATATCATGGATATTCATTCCTGTAACAAACGATTCAAAAGATGGAGACAAGATTGCAACTGCGGTTGCAACATTTTCATGGCACTATCTAAAGCCGATTACCCGATCAAGACTCCATATTTACCACATAAATTACTGCCATACAAAAGTCTCTGAACTACATTAAAAACTCTCAAAAATGTAAATTTCATCATCTTTTGGGATTCCCTGAAAGCCTGCAAAACCTTAAATTTGACAACCCGTTAATATTCTAGATCAAGCATTCCTTCTGAAGGGTGAATCTCGACCATAGTGCACACCTTGCCAGTGTCCACTGACAGTGGAACATACTATTGCCGAATGTATCGACTTCTACCTTGTGAGAGAAAATTTCTGATGTCAATTCAATTAGGAAACTTTATCATGACGTATCACCAGAGACAATTTTAGACTTTTTGGAGGGAATGAGATTTATATAACAAAATTTTGTGTCTTTGGTGCACTATACCATTCTCACAAAACATTATCCTATAACAAAATTAGAGGCAAAAAATTTATCTTGAGTCGAGCCCGTGTTTCAGGATGGCGACATTCGATTCGAAGCGAGCTTTTTCCAGTGGTTTCATTATATGCAATCTTTCGCTAAATCGATGCAGCGCGCCAAAGAGACTGAAGTAGTAGCTATTTGCCTCTGCTGGTTTAGTCAAATTCTTGGAGTAGATACAGTAAATAATTTGTGTAAAAATGTTTAATGATATTAGATAGCAATGTACTTTCGATTTATTTCGATGCAATACAAGGTAGAGAAATAGGCAGGTTGATAAGTTTCCAATTTAGGTCCTTTATTTCTTCAGTAACGTATGTCCTATCAGAAGTTCATAACTGTATTGGCGCCTGCTGCATTGTACTCCCGCTCTGCGATAAGATCTGGCAGTAGATGAGGTTTACCTAGCTAGCCAGTTGTAGCTAAAATAGACACACACACACACACACGCACACACAGAGTCTTGAGGTGTATGTAGAGCTTGCAAAGTGCATCATGGGAAATACTATCAAGGCTGTGAACGTAAATGGCATGAAATGAAGAATTCGTGGATTTATTTCTCACATTCGGTCGAATTAGAAGAAACAAATTGCACTATGTTGAATTGCTTCCCCTCTCCTTCATATAGTAATAGTGCTCAGACAATGCATGTTCGAATCAGATATCAAAAATTTTCAAAGCCTGGACCACGCACAACCTTGATGAAGTGATAAGCATTCTGCTTACAGAGCTTAGACCCTCTTAGCGGGTCTCCTACGTGATATTATATACTAATTGACAGGTAAGTGATATTATATACTAATTGACAGGTAAGTGATATTATATACTAATTGACAGGTACGTGATATTATATACTAATTGACAGGTAAAATAGTACAGTGCCGAGGTAAAGGAATGGATGGCACATTTCCCCTAGTAATGGACTTCTGGTGTTATACATGTCCGATTTCTTAACCTCCTTTCAATGTCTCCATTTTTGCGCCTCTCAGTCTTACTCTTATTGATTGTTGTCAGCACATAATCAGTTTATTGGTTTTTCAGTGGTAGTTTCTCAAATTTAACGCAATGCTTTATTTGAGTAGGGTTGACTAATTAGGTACATGTACATCTCCATATTTCTTTTTGATTGATTGGTTGATTTATGCTTTTGCGTTGGATTACTGCTACAATGTTGACGCTGAAGAGGAAAGCAATCATAAGGATATTTAGTCCGGGATGTAATCTAGGCTTCGATTTTTATCCTACCCAATAGATGGCGCAAAGGTGGCTTTTAAATGTAATACAAACACGCTTCAGTGGAACCAGCAAATAGAAGAGTATATATTGCCAGTGTCCGCTGGCAGTTTGATACATTCTTGTCGAGTGTATCGAGTTAAACCCTGCCAGACGTACATTCTTTTTATACGTTCGCCATAAGTGGAGTGGTGTATTATGTTAGGGTCTTACGAAATACCACAGGGGCTCGTTACAAAGAAAATTAAGAGAATCGGTCAATGGATAGAGGGTGGGGGTCCAACCTGTAACAAAACAACACAAGGGAAGACACGACTCCTCACCCCTCGGTATTTCCAACCCTGCTAGCTTGTCCTATTTTCGTCTCCTAATGTAAAGCTTACGCCAGCTGGAATCAAAAATGGATACATTTTCTTAACATCTCAACAGACCTCGTTCAATTCATGACATATTGGAGAAAATTCCAAATTTGTTGGCCGATTTCAAAAATGTGACAAGAACATGCCCAGAAGATGCCGTTAGCATTCGGCTAGTCTTGGATTTCACCCTTGAACGAGAGGTAAGTTCCGAACAACCTCTATACCCCAGTAAATATTGTACAGTGTAATACATCGTGTATACATTTTGGTGGTGAAAAGAAATTAAATTGATCTTGATTAGTTTGGTGCTGCACGATGATGACATTCTTGCACCGCGCATTGACAATCTGTAAAACATAGTTATTGTAAGAAAATGTGTCGATATTAATTGTGCATAAGTATAAATTTGGTGTTATTTTGTGTTAATATTATTATCAACATCATTACAGTATATATAAAGAAATGGATGAGCACCAGTCGTTGTTTATGAAAACTGCTGAAAGAGGTCACAATATACTTTTAACAGGCTGTCCTGGAACTGGAAAACCTTGCATACTAACTAAGATTATTGATAACTTGTATATGAGTGGGAGAAGGATAGTTTTAACGGCATCAAATGGATAAGCTGCAAGTGTATTAAAACAGTATGTATCTACCGAACTAAATATCACCGCAATTCATAGATTCACAGGCATCAAAGATGGGCGATTTGGTAATGAGGGAATATTGAACTTTATACTATGAAACATTTTGAACGTGGACGTTTTAATGATAGACGAAGTGTCTATGCTAATCGCTAAAGTTTTCACCCAAATTGAATTTTTGCTCAGACATGTCCGAAGCAGTGAGAAGCCCTTTGGAGGTGTACAAGTGATATTGTCCGGGGACTTTTATCAGTTGCCTCCAGTTCCTTCCCCAGAATATATAGATGATGGTGCCTTGTTGATATCCTCAAATCTAATGGACTATTTCCATCACATCATACTTCAAGCTACACCTAGACAAGATGAGCCTGACCTGGTTGCAGCAATTCAGGAGATCTCCAGGTACTAAAACACATGCACAGGGATGGTGCTGGCTTTAAAAAAGTTGTCGCCACAAAAATCGCAAATCTCAATATTTTGTCGCCAATTTTCAAAAAGTGTCGCCAAGCAAGGAGTAAGAATTTTTCCATGTCTATTAATGTAGTAGGCAATGAAAATTGAAAAGATGCCGTATTTATTACTTTATTGACAGCAAACAATACAATACCACAATATTACAGAATAAATCATTGCATGACTATTTTGTATGCTTATTTATAATGTTTTGCACTATTAAAATGTTGTTTAATAAAAATAATAAAATCAGATGTAGCAATCTTAGCTACTTCCATAGTCTTTGCATCCCACATGACGGTCTGTACAAAGGTATGGCTGTTGTCACCTGAAATAAATGCATTATCAAATATAAAATATCTTCTTTCCCTACATTTTTTATTTGTGGACACCTCTTAGTCCTTCCCAGCATATATAGCTGGTTAGAGCTGTAGAGGCGTCCCCGCATAAATTTTAAAATACCCGAGGGTTTTAGTGTTTTATTTTTATAGTAATTTTGAGTTGCGGTTCCTCTAGTTTCGTTTCTAGGATTCAAGTTTTCTAATGTTCAGGGTTTCTGGGTCCGTACTTTCTTCCCACCAAGTGTTTACCTGGTGGGCCGATTTCCTTTCCTTTCCCCCTGACAAGTTTCACAATCTCAAAGTGACCTCGCCCTGAGGTCTTGTTTTAGTTTCTTAAGTTTTTTTTTTTTTCTTTATGATGTTGATGTTTTGTTTTAAAGTTTAAGTTTTAGGGCTCTTTGTCGAATTTTCTGAGTTGATTTCTAGTTTTGGAGTTATATTGGTAAGTGCAATGAGAGCGTGTGTGGTGGCTTACCTGTCACCGTACGGTTCTTCTCTCTCTCTCTCCTTGTTAGTTTTATGTTATTTGGTTATACATGTTATTTGATTATACATGTTGTTAAGTGATTTTAATATTTTGGAGATGAGTTCCAGTAGCCGACTCCGGAGCCAACCCCCCACATATGTTAGTAATTGTTATATTTTGACATTATGTGATACATTTGTTATGCTATGTTATACATTTTGTTTTGTTATTATAACCGCTGAGAGCGAGACGGGCTGCAATCACCCCTCGCACTCATGTTATTATACAATACATTTTTTTTTTTTTTTTTTTTATTATTTTTTTTTGTTGTTTTTTTTTTTGATATTTGTTAAGATATAATAGTATTAATTATAATAATGAAATAACATTGGCTATTTTCTGTCTGGAAGCTGTAGAGGAGAGATCGTCTTTCTCTTTCCTTCATTTTCTTGTCTTCCTTCCTTTTGATGGTTTTCTTCTTCTGATGATGATTCAAAAGAGTGCACCAGTCTGTAGTACTCTTTGTTTGTTTTTACAGATTTGCTTTTCTTCCTTTTGGTCTCTTCTCTTTGAGGTGTTTCCGGTAGTGCTTGTTGTATTGGTTTTGTTGTTGCTTGCTGTTGTGGTAACTTTGTTCTCCTTGGTACCTTGTTTTTTGGTTGTTGTTGTTGCGTTTCTAGATGTTTTGTTGTCTTTTGTGCTTGAGTCTCTTGCGGGATAATTCGCCTTTCCGTTTTTAGTGGCTCATTTCTTGGCATGTTTGTAGATAGTTGAATTGTCATTGTTGAGACTTTATGCATTTGTTCTTGTTGTTGTAAGGTAGGTACATTTGTTGGCTTTTGTGCTTCGGGATCTTTATTAGTTGTATCCATCTCAGTGCTTAGTTGCTGTTCTTCTACTGATTCAGTTGTTTGTGTCTCTGGTATTATCACTCGCTGTTTTTCTTGTGTGCATTTTCGTGGATCATGTCCCTTTTGTCCACATTTATTGCATTTCCTATGAAATATGCAGCCCTTATACCACGACTTCGCCATGAAGCCGTGGATATAGAAGAAGGGAGGGATTTTTTCTTCGTTTCCCTTAGGTATTTCTAGTATTCTGGCCCCTGTCTCTATGTTGTTATATTGTTGATATGTGGCCATTCGATATGATGTCACCTCCATTCCATATTTCTTGTTGAATCGGTCAACTGTATCTTTTATTGGAATTTCCCAGGGGATTCCTGTTATGTGAACGTCTACTAGTTTGAGTTTAATCTCTCTTGTAATTGGTGGTGGTCTAAAGACTTTTGCTTGCCGTTGGCCAATTTGCAAAATTCTGTTCTTGATGAGTGGCTTGTCCCCTCGAGGGTGTATTATTAAAGTTCCTTCCCCCCCCCCCCCCCATAGCAAGGCTGCTATATCGTCCGTATTTATTCCTGATGCTCTTAATGCAGTCAGTGTTTCAGCGCAGCTCGGGCGTTCTGTTGTCGGGCAGTGCGATACGTCTAAACCCTGCACACCTGGTCGTCTTTCTGCCACGAGCTTTCCGCCCTGGTTGGTGAACACTGGCTCCGTGTTGAAATATTTTTCTAAAACTGGCATTCTTATGTTGTTTTAAGAGTATATATGGATCACGTATTGAGAAGTCTTCCAAGATATTGTCATAAAATAGTCACAGAAATTCACATGTAATAATTATGTTCATTAGTAGTATCACATCAAATGCTATTTTCAAATAATAGTAGGTCACAATGTACATGTAGTAATGTAATTCAAAAGTTCAAATGTTTGTCTTCTTTCTATGAAGTAGTATCATTATTATGATAGAATATTTCATTTAGTTATTGTATTGATTCTCTCTTGGTCCTTGGTTGTCCTCGGTGGATTTCCGTACATTTGCAGTCTCTCTCTCTCTCTCTCTCTCTCTCTCTCTCTCTCTCTCTCTCTCTCTCTCTCTCTCTCTTCGGTTCTCTGGTTTATGATTTATACCTTGCTATAGTATCACACTACAAGCATATTTATTGTTTTACTACAGTCCAGTAATTCAGTCAGTGATGTGTAATAACACGCATCTCATTGATGTATTTAACTTCAGACAAATTGGGTTGTTCCACTTAGTGTACTTTACCTATGCAAATTAGCCTAATGGGCTCGCCCTCAGCAGTGCTCAAGGTTTTGACACTACACATCACCCTAGCTATTGTGAGCCAATTCAGTAAATCTCTTAAAGTTGTCTATCTCTGACCGCCTTACCTTTTAATTGTCTTTAGAACAGTTGTATAAACAGTAGAATGTTAATCTGCCTGTATTAGCTAGACGAGAACCGTGTATATTTCAGTGTCATAGGGGTGTGACTGACGCACGGATAATCTGCACCCGGAAATTTCGAAAGTATGCTCTGATATGTATACAATTTACTGAAAATAGTTGACCTTTTATAGGGCAAGAAAGCCTTATACATTTGCGTAAAATCAATTTATGTATGAGAATAAACAGTAACCTTGGAAATATTCAATCGGGATGGACCTAATTGTTTGAATGTAAATTATTGAAAATTGTCCAAGAAGTATGAAACGCACCCCGCCCCCCTTAACACGCACAAAATCCAGCCCCCGTTTTGCAATTATTCCTGTAATAGTAGCAATTCCAAATGTAACAAATGTAATTGTAATTCAAGGAAAATCGCTAGACATTGTTGAGAAAACGTATGAAATTTTCAGTCAGGATATCTTAACATCCCTTTGAGGTAATTTAGAATCTAGATCTCGGCGAAAATATTATGCACATAATTATGTGAAAACAAAGTCAAGACATCTGAAGGTAATTATGCATCATATCTCAGTCACGGACGCCCAAATTTCCAACTGTCAAGAAATTTTCGGGATTTCGGGGTCCGTTGATCTTGATGTGGTGTTGTACTTAAAGTATTGCTACCAGCTGCATTACAAGTAGATGATGCTGGACTTTCAGGTATAACATCTGGTTCAGTGACTGGGTTGTCTGATGCACTTGCGCTAAATCCAAATGCTGTTAATTTACTCTTAGGATGCGATGATGAACACGAAAAGTCTAACTTACGTTTACTCATGATAGTATATAGGTCTTATTGAGACTGAATTTTATTTTTCATTTGCTTCGTATTTATACAGAACGATTGGTGCTTCAAAGGTAATCAGTTTTCTTTGAAGTTTCAGCAGAAAAAAAATTTTCTGGTACATTTTTCCAAAACAAAAAAAAAAAAAAGGATTAGCCGTCGTTTGGTCGATTGTAGCTGGTCTGGTAGCATGACTATTGGAGTGTATCACCGCATACACTACTCGGGCCAGATGTCAGCATAAGCGGTCAATATGAACAATGGATTTGTTTATGTATCAATAGATAGATTCCGGTGCATTGTATAACCAAGTTTGCGGCTTCCTTTCATGGTGCCTTTGAATTCCTCCACTCCAAACCCAAGATTGTATGTACACGTTTTAACAGCCAAAAATGTTGTCGCCAAAAAAATCGCCAGATGGTATATTTTGTCGCCAATCAGGAAAAAAATTCGCAATTTGCGACATTGGCGATGCACAGGGCGATCCCTGCATGTATAACAGGTACTTCTGAGTGGTGTGTGTGCATATTTATAAATTTATTAATGTTATTCAAGTAACAAAGGTACTAATTCCAAACTGAAATGAAGGAACATGTGTAAAGTAACATGCATGTACTTGTTACTTATACTGAAAATATCCCTTAATGATGCTAAGCAGTTAGGAACGAAAAGAACCACATGTACAGTAAAGACACAATTGACATGTTTTGGAAAATAAAACATGTCCCTATTTGCAACTGCTTTTCACGAGTCCCATATACAATTTTGCTTCTTCAAGTTGTCTTATGATATCTTCATGAGTACTACTTTTTCCTCTGTTATTGGTGGCCTTAATTTTAGGGGAGATACTTTATATTGAAAACTTGAGCCCAAATTTGTAACCATCATTTATTTTGTGCTTCTCCTGTGTACAATATTGTCCCTGAAGTCTTCATGCTATTCCTACAAATGTGAGCAAGGGGTCAAGTATGATCAAAGTCTTGATTAGAAACAATTGCAAAATATGAATATGAATAAGGCCAAGGAAATGTTTGTGAGCGTAATCAGACCAGAGCTGTTTGTCATTTATTGTATAAATGTTATTGGCAACTATTAAGAATCCACAAGTTTAAATTGACATTTATGAAATATTTGTTGTAAATATAAACTTTACCAAAAGGTATGGAATATGCAGACAAATCTTGATTACAGGTGTGTTGCCCTAAGCACATCATGTATATTTTCTTAGGCCTATTTAAAGTAACTGACTCGCTTTTGGATTACAGATATATAGAGCTAATATAAAAGATGTATACTATACATAAAGAAAAATAGATGGATAGACACTATACAGTGGACATGAAGTTTTGAGGGCCCTATCAACTTTTCAATAGGCCATCCCGTCTATAAGTCCACCTTGGCCACACCCAAATATAGTATACTAGTACTAGTATACTCCATCTTTGCCCTTCACGACAGGCTGCCTGGCTGATAAGGACACTAGTTTACTGTAGAGCACACGGCCTTAAGGGGGAACAATGTAGATAGATAGCATCTCACTTTGCACCTCCTTTCATCTGATTCCACTTTTCTTATATTGCCATAGACCTTCATAGTTTTAGACGTTGCAAATTTTTTTTATCGTCATACAATTAGATTTGAAACTTGTCCTCGTGTACACTGGTATAACAAATATAAACAATATTTATAAAACATATATATCTTTATTTGACATAAACAGTGTCATTTTATAAGGCGGTTGAACATGAAGCTACTGCCAGATTAAAGAGTCAAATTACTTTAGTCTTGATATTGACCATTTTGGCATAATGTTTGGGAATAGCCACAGCCTTATTACTCATCAAATGTTCTTTGATTTGTACAACAAGTTTGAATAACTTGTGGAAAGTATGGGATTGACAAGATTTACGGAATTTGGAATCTCATCCAAGTTAAGTGCCAACACACCTGAAAGACCATCTGTCTTGAGAGACAAGATTCTCAATACACAGATTTTTAATGTGATGATATAGCATTATGAACTGTTATGAGAGACAACCTGTCTTGAGAAACCATGATTTTTAGGTACAAGGGGTGGTCTTTCAATACAGGTTTAACTGTATACATTTAATAAAAATCTACCTCTTCTTGTCAAATAATTTACTGTATAAGGCAAGAAAATTGTTTCTTGCTTGTTACATGAAAAGTTCTATCATTAATTAGAAAAGAACTCGTGTAATGTTTACCAGTTAAGTTTGCACTAACAAAAGGTACTTTCATTGTTGTTTAGAATAAAAACCGAACTTGACTTCTGTTTTGCAGAGGTGATGTAACCTTAGTAACCGAACAGCTGTTTAGTCGCATGAGACGGACATTACCACCAGTAGAGAATCCAGTGAAGCTTTTTGCAGGGAATTTGAAGTTGACCTTTGGAATGCCAGATGACGGTGAAATTGAATTTTTGTATTCATTGCATGCAAACGAGATATCACTTGAAAACATGTACATGTACTTTTATGTTGCATAGAATGCAGGTATGACGGACTTATCAGTAAATTAATGGGACCTCTGTCATTAAACTGGACTGTTAGTGATGTCAGTGAATGTCTTCCTTTTTCTCACTACAGGAGAATCAAACTCTAATTTGTATGGGTCAGCCGCTGGAATGCCAGTGTTTGATTTTCGACCTCGTGATTTACAAGATTGTCCCAAAATAGCACTGTTCATGGTGACTGAGCAAGTGCTGTAACTTGGATTTGTTAAATTGCCATTGTGCAGGACCCTCACTTGGCAAAATATGTTTTCTATAATATCCATATTGTACCTGGCTCTGCAAATACCCTGACCTGGGAAATCTCTGATATGTATTTTACATAATTCTGTGAATGTGGAAATTAAACTGTCTGTATCATCTAGACATTGTGTGCTTGAAAGCATTTCTTTTTCCTTTCGTGACAAGGCCTTTGCTTCAACTTCTCTCCACGATTGGAACAAATGTAAAATGACTTTTAAGGACGCTATTCGGGTATCAAATATATTTATGTAATAGGCCTTGGATCTTAGAAAACTCTGATTATCTTGCTTGTATTGTCCAAAAATTCAATAGTGTATTCCAGAACACAACCATTTATTAACGAACTTCTGTATTGTTGCATCAAGTTGAACATGTCACAGTTCAAAACTTCATCAGCGAGGTGATTTCTCATTTTCTCTGAAGAATCTTGATATAGGTGTGAGTAAGATGACTTGTAATGAATTTTGCGCGTTTGTATCCTCGTCCCATTTTGCAGCATTATTCCACTGGCCCCATACAATGTACTGGTCTGACTTTACTATCTTCCTTGTGTTGAAGGAATTTATTCCAATGGTAAGTTCTACATTCCTCAGTTTTATAACATTATGAGAGAAATTCTGTGAATGTGCTAGATTGGCACTCGTTTAATTATTCATCTTAGTATCCTCAACATTGTTGAAATGCATCTTGATCAACTCCCGATTTTCGTCACCTCCATCTTGGAGAATGTAGTTAACTGTGAAACCTAAGACTGAAAATTGGATATAATGTCCCAGATTAGTATGTAAAGTTCAGAAGTTTTAATACTTCCATTAGGGTAATGAGCAATTGGAAATCGGAAACCAGTGTATCCCAAAAATGACGCTGGTAAAATTTTTCATGCAAGTGTTTGTTTGACTTCTTTCTCCTTTATAATTGTTACTGCTTCTGCTTCCTCTCCAGTATCTATCCATCCAAACAGTTTATTTTCGTTACATTTCATATTCAGTACCAGATCTTCCTGAATAGAAGCTTCATCACGAATTAAACTACCAAAATACCCGGATGGAAGTAGATTTAGTTTTTTGGCAGTATTATACATCCACCTAAACATGTCTGGATTGATGCCTGCATTTTGTGGGACTATGTTTTTATACCTTTGTAGTTCCCTGCCCGATGGCTTCAAATGACTGTGGGCTTCGGGACCAAAGGCTCGAGGATGTCTTAACAATATTTTTGTTCCACCGTAGGTGTCTTACATCTTGTACCTGTAGGGCATCATGCGGAGGACTTTTCAAGAATAATTTCATTTCATCTGTGGCATTTGCAAATACAGTGTCTAAAATGTTGGCTAAGTCTTTATCGTCAGTACATTGTTTTATGCCCCACCGACAGAAGTACATTATTTAGCGTTCAGGCAATATGAGTAAACTGCCTTGCTCACTGACAAAGAAAGGATACTTCAAAGATGGGCAGAAAATGTCATCAACATCCTCAATCAACATTCATTGATCACTGAGGATGCAATTGATCGACAATCGGGGCATCTCCTTCCTGTCAATAGCCGGCAGATTCCTTGCCAGAATTCTGCTGAATCGTCTTGTGCATCATATCAATCAAGGGCTCCTGTCAAAGAGTCCGTGTGGCTTCAGGAAAGGATGAGTGACCACAGACACGGTGTTTGCAGTTCGTCAACTCCAGTAGAAATGCCAGGAACAGAACTCCAACTTGTACACGAAATTCATCGACAGGACAAAAGCATTTGACACAGTCAGCCGTGGGGGTCTTTGGAAGATCATGGCAAAATTTGGTTGCCCAGACAAAACTGAAGGTCTACAAAGCCACTGGGTTGCCGACCCTGCTGTATGCTTGTTAAAATTGGACGGTGTACAGATGTCGTGCCAAGAGGCTGAACCATTTTCACATGGGCTGCCTGAGGAAACTTATGAGGAAAAGATAGCGGGACAGGGTCCCAGACACTGAAGTTCTCACATGGACAGGAATTCCAAGCATCCACACTATGATGATGAAATCACAGTTGAGATGGGCAGGCAACGTCACCGGGATGTCAAAAGAGCGACTACCAAAGATCTACGGCGAGCTGAAGGAGGGCAAGTCACATCAGGGTGGTCAGAAGAAATGCTTCAAAGATTCCCTCAAGTCATCCTTGAACACTTCAGCATTGACCCAGAGTCTTGGAAAGATCTTGCATAGGATCGCACCACCTGGTGGAGTCTCATCCATACTGGAGCTACAGACTTTGAACAGAGGATAATTGCAAAGGCATTGCAGAAGCGTGAGCCGTGTAAATCTCAGAATTGTAGCACATCTTCTATTGATCAAGCAAAACCAAGCGGCATCTCCTGTCAAGTGTGCCACAGACAGTTCAGAGTACAAATTGGCCTGATTAGCCACTCACGTACTCACATAAATCAATTCAGTTAGTGATGTCATGGTCATCTTCAAACATAAAGGACAAACAACAACAACAGAGTGCCTCGCCCAAGGACACACCTATAAGCACTTTGTTTCATTCCTAATAGCTGACTCTGCATGCTCCGAGGGTAGGATTGAAATCCTTTCCGTCACAAGTTACACATAGCTAACCTCTGAACAAGGTTACGCATGACTTGTCATCTGCTAGTTCTGCTTAATTAGTCTGACCCAAATCATTGAACGTTGAATCAAAGGATATGGTGACAATGAAATTCAGTTTATATCAATGACAGAAACAATGGAAAAGAACTTTACCAATATAGTGCAATTTCAGCTGCCTCGTAGAGTCAGTGTGCATAATTTGCTTCGGAATATTTTGAATTTACAGTTTGCCTCTTATTTAGAATATGCGGAAGGTAACAAATGGTTTAAGTATTTCTTGAATACGTGCATCTTTATTATTTGTGCTGGAAATATGCCTACGCTCAAGGTTTGATTACAGGTGCTCATGAACTTCCCTTAATGTGCGAAAGGATGTCATCTAGTACCCCCCCCCCCCCCCAAAAAAAAAAAAGTAACTGTGACTCGAAAACATTTATTTCTCACACAAACTAATCTCCTTTTCAAGCAAAATGTAACTAAAAGCTAGCATTATTCCTCATTATTACCAAATATAAATTAAAATTTGAAAAATACATATATCAACAAATTACTATACTACAAGAATAAATGAAGTTGATAACTATCACCACAAAACTCGATTGAAAACAGCAGTTCTGACTATCTTGGTTTTCCTTCATAAGGACACTGGTTAGTCTTCTGTTTTTCACAGCAAAAAACTTAGAGGTTACTCTGATAATCATATTCTCAAATTTTATTTCTGAATAGTTTACTTTGATATTCAGCAATTTTGATAATGTATTTGTCTTGAGATTGCTCCTGTGTGCAGTCTTCATCAGTTTTACTTGTGAAAAAATATCTCACTTCTGCTGTAATTGGTGGTAGCGCACATGCTACCGCTATCAGACTTGCAACCAATGAATATTGCTCCTTTGGGCCTTTCTCCTCTTGTTCAGCAGCAAACATCAACATAGCTGACTCGTCAGAGAAAGTTTTTCCAAATCCATCCCTGTCAGCAACAGCATATAGTCCTACAACTGGATAAGTAGCTGCTTGGAGTCCAAACTAAAGTGTTGGGCTAAGGCCTCAATTTCTGTAAGCCCATATAGTGTTGGCAGGTCCTCTGTTCCACTCAAATCCAGAATTGACGAATGCTCAATTACTTCCGTGTCCACAAATCTGCTCTCAATATTGGAGATAAGATTGCTGAGGAAGGGATTTCTGATTGTCTTGTCAAAATCAGCTCTACACAATGCAAAGGCCCTTGATGTTGGTGCAAGGATGCGGGTATCAAATTGGAATAAAATAAACATTTCAACTTCATGAATAAATTAAAAATAAAATGCACGTACTGAAAATATTGTTAATTTCCTCTTCTGCTTAGATCCTGTCTTTGCAAGTGAATTACGAACTCTCTGTGTGGCAGGCATTTTCTAACACAGCACAGCACAGCACAATGTCGGAATAATGAAGCGTGATTGCGCGCGCAGCAATATGAGCATTAACGATAAAGACCGAAGTTAAAGAATGTAACTGCTGTGGCAAAACTGGCCAAGAGCATGGTGCTGGAACAGATTGAAATTTCGGAAGTGAATGATCGGGGCGCTTTTAAATTTGACGGGCATCCAGAAATTTGATGGGTGCTAAAAAAGTTGGGCAGGGCGTAGCGCCCCTCTATTTATGCCTAGCTTGAACACTGCACTGTAGAGAAGCACATGGATATATAAATATATACTACATGCATGTCATATTCACCGTCACTAAGCACGTTTGCGCTATACTTAGTTTAAAATTCACGATTATTGACAATCGTAACATCCAACAGAATTGAACGTAGTACCTTCTTCTAAAGCATTGAACTGATCATATATTTTACCTGATCAGTTTGTAATTTTTTAAAAATTTGTCTTTTTCTTAATTTGAACTACACCCTGGCATTAGGTCAATTGCCTTCTCACACACTAGCGGAAACGCATACAACAACTACAATTGTTCTCATACTTACAACAAATTCAGTATATATCCCATTTATGCATACATATAAGATTTATTTAGGATAATTAGCTAATGTCAAGTACTTTTATTCATCATTAGACGAATATTATGAACGAAGGACTGATAAAAATACGTGAAGATGTACACTTGAGGGGAGTAATATTTACAGAACCACATGCGATGAAAGAATAGCGGAAAAGAAGTACAATGTAAACACGCAACAAGTCTTTTCATAGTATGTATTTCATGAATGTTTAGGAATTTTCTTCGCTATTAATAGTACCATCCACAAGTGTACTTTGAATATGGAAAGTTTGATAGCCATCGGGTTTACAGGTATGCGTAAACTATGACTGTCAGTCATGGGACCGGGTTGACTGGAAGAAGACCAATATGGCAGCCCCCATTACATGACATCGTGGAGTTTGCCACATGTATTGTGCACAAGGCTCAGTGTATATGAAAAATGTAACGCTCGTTGCATCTTGCTTACTCTTCATGCAACACGATAATTACAATACAATAGTTCAGTACTATCTCAATGCTGTGATCTGTTGCGCGTAAAATGCAATATCAAACGGCCTATTTTAGCTCTTATAAATATATTTTCAGCAAACAAGATTGTTCCCGCACATTTAAATTAGTTTTTTAAATTAATAATTTATAAACTTTTAACTTATTGCGGCCTATAAGTGATATATGGCTATACCACAGCCACCCACCCTGTTAAGCATATTCGCATTACGAATAGTCCTTGACAACAAATCCAAACACTCATTGTGGATTTGTAAGGTTTCTAATGGACTATATGGACTTGAATACTTTGTGTGGACTTGCATATACAGATGAATGATGTTAAAATGTCACTTTTGCTTAATCATTAAAGTAACCAAGAGGACTGCAAATGCTTCACTACTTCTGTTCAGTCAGGAAAATAACCAAAACAAATCCAAACACTCACTGAAGACCTGTATATAACATGTTAAGCACAAATATCTAGTGGACAGTGTGGAGTTGAGATGCAAATTGATGTGGAATTGTATATAGGGCATATGGGTTGCATGTTCCTTCTGCTCAGTCAATAAAGTAACCAAGACAAAATGTGGGACTGACTTACATTTATGTGGATTAATATATATGGATGAGAACATGGGGGTTATATGTCTCTTCTGCTCAGCAATGAAATCCAAACAATAAATGTAGACCTGTATATAACATAGTCAATGACACATATCTTGTGGGCTATGTGTGGATGTGACATTTATGTGGACTTGTACATTAGTTTTACTATGATACATTTAATAAGCGTCGGTAAAATGGGACCTTGATACTGTAAAAAACTAAGAAAATACAACTCGTCAAGTGTTCATATTGATCAAAGTGACCCAATTTTGGTATGGGTGAGTTAGTCTGCCTACAATAATTCCACAACCATACCAATTTTTATCAGTATAGGTGAAATAAAAACCGAGATAATGATGATTTAACATTAACCTTACTGAGAAGTTAAGTCAATCAAGTATAAAAAGTAGGCCATAGTGGCCTACTTTTGGTTTGAAGAGTGTATTTATAAGGTGCATCCAGATAAAATTTTTGATGAAATAGGGTCTGAGATATGTGGTTGATTAAATGACCCTTTTGTCTCTCGAGCGTAAAAAGTAAGCTGCAGTGACCTACGTTTGATATGAGCGAGTCTTCCCAAGATACATCGACATACCAATTTTTTGAGGAGTCTAGCTGAAATAGGTCCCGAGATAATGATGGTTTAGCATGGTGTACAAAGGAACGAACAAATGAATGGACCAGCCAATTATCCAACAAACAGACGGGCAAGATTCTATATCTTCTTACATCTTTGTTCGCAAAGAGATGGGGAAAAAAGTTTATTTAAAAAAAAAATATTTTAACCCATGTCATGACTGGTAAATAAGGTACAGACGCGCGACAGTCAAACAAAGAGGAAATTTTGTGTGGACTATAATTATGTGGATAATAAATATATGCAAAATTATGCGGACTTGTTATACACAACTTGTGGCACCATATATATTCACTCAATTACCTGTGTTATCTCCAAAGGAAACGAGTCTGTTTTGAATACAATAACAGATGTCTCGCACCTTATTCGCACACCACGACTAATAACATCATCAAGTGCTTAGAAGCAGAAGAAACTACAACAGGCGGTTGGAAGGCTTACTTGTACACTTGTCTGATTTCTTTTGTCTTTTTTTTACAGAAATATGCTGTATATATGCATTTATGGATGTAGTACTCTTTAAGATGCACCCCTTCATCAAGTTTCATGGTTCTATGTATAACAGTATGTATACAGGGTGCCCCCCCCGAAAAAACGACTAAAAGAACATACAAAAAAAGAACACCAAGCAAAACAAATTATTTGGTCATGCGCTAAATGCAAAAGCTTAACCTAAGCCAGTAAAATGTGATATGAAGGTCAGAATGGCTTTCTTTTCTTGTAAAGGTGTGGTACTAACCGAGATACACGCAATCGTCTATTTTGATGATTTTAGTATGAACAGAGCGTGAGAGATATATTTAAAACAAATTTTTACCAATTTGAAGCATGAAATAGGTCACAGTGACCTACTTTTGTGACGAGGGTGTAGTACTTGTGCATCCCCTCGCCAAATTTAATGATGCCAGGTGTAAGAGTATGTATACAGGGTGAAAATTTTTAAGCTAAACAATAATTTAACCAAGAATGCAAAAACATGTACATGTCTGTACAAAGTTAGTAACTTTAGCCACATCTCCAGCAGGTAGGTTGGATGAAACCCACTCTAAATTGTTGCCTAGGCCCTAGGAAGAAGGAATGGTTGGGATGCAGTGAGACATTTAATACGGTAGGGGTTATAAGTGAGTAGCCACTTCACATAACGTTGTTGATGTGATATTGATTTTGTTGTAAATTAAAATCATGTTATCAAAGAAAAAAAAAGATACAAGTTCTAGTATTTCGTAATTTTATCCCTTTGATTTTATGATAGAATGTAGTCGCTCTGGTAAAGACTCGTATAGTTGTATATGCTTTTGTATGTGTGGATGCCGATAAAGACACCGAGTGTAGTACAATACCTCTCCTCTTCTTGATAGACAAGCAACGTGCGGTGTGGTCATTTTTTTCACAGGTCTGTAACTCCCGAAGGGATGGACGCTCTATTATCCAAAATAATTTCCAGGAATTCCAGATAATACCATTTCTTATTTCTGACTGCCGAGTGTTCAATTCATCTCCGATATTCTTTAGTAATATTTTAGATTTTTAAATTAGCCACTGTAGTAGCCATATTGGATGTAACATCGCCACCATTTTCATTTAGGAACATGTGGACATCATTACAAGTCTTTTGCTGAAAGCCCCATGTCAGTATGGCCGTCCATTCAGGAGGCGTTGCGTGAACAAGATTTTTAAGATGGCTATATTGGCGGCCATATTTGAGGTCAGATCGGCACCATTTACATTTAGGACCATCTGGAAATCATAAGAATTTTTTTTGGTGACTTTCCGTTCAGGGTGAGTAGCAACAACAAGAGTTTCAAGATGGCTGCTATGGTGGCAATATTGGATGTCAGACTGTCGCCGTTTTCATTTAGGACCAACTAGACATAATAAGTCTTTTGGTGCAAACACCATGTTGATTTAACAACCCATATAGTAATATTAGCGACAATATTTTCAAGATGGCCATCATGATGGCCTTTTTAGACGTCAGATTGGAACCATTTTCATATTGGACCAACTAGACATCACAAGAAATCTTGTAGTGAAAGCATCATGTTGATATGCCCATTCATTCAGGAGGAGTAGCAATAGCAAGATTTTCAAGTTGGCCACAGTGGTGACCACATGTGATGTCCAAGAGGCACCATCTTCATTTAGGGCGAAGTAGACCTCGGGATATATGTGTGTGTGTCAAGTTTCATGACAATCGTCGAAGTAGTTTAGGAGGAGTAGCGATAACAAACTTGTGTGGACGGACGGACAACAGGTCATTCTGGAAAACTTGAATTATGTATAATAATGTAAAACTTGTCACGTTTTGTGACTAAGTATTCCTCCATAAAGTTCAAGAAGATTATGGCAAAATTCATTGTTTTTGTTTCAAAAAAATTTCAAGGACTTTTAATGCAAGTATGTGTAGTACTTTACGGCATCTCAGCACAAAAGTGGCCGTGTAGTTTCAACAAAAGGTTATGTTCCAAAAATGTAAACTTGAATCGCACAAAAATTAGGAAGATAAAAACTTCCAAATAAATGTATTATGAAGTACAAGAAGATAAAACAAAACGTAATGATGTAAAAATTATGTAAAATGTATATAAAAAAACAGATGGATAACACATTTAAAATCCTTAAAATATGACTTGAAGGCAACTCTCCAGACTCTAGGACTTTTTAAGGTTGTAAAAGCCAGTTTTTACATTCTACACCAAAAAAATAAATAAATCAAAACACATGCAAGTTGAGAATCTTTTATTGACAGCTAATACAGGCAAGGCAACATGATTCTGCATCGTGTCATATTATTATACTATTAATTGGATGTTTTCTTGTAGGTCTTGTTATAGGTCCTAGGTCAGTCTTATTGGTCTGTATGTGGGCGTATACAACCAGATAACTGAATGTGGACCATGAGGAAAGCCTATACGAAAACACCCATTTCATGACATTTATGTTAGACAAGTTTCTATGCTCCAGAAATCAGAATCTTTATTTAATATTTGGTGCAACAGAATTTTAATGAATTATAAATTATAAATTTCTATGTCAGAGCGATATTTTATTAAACAAGTAATGACGTTGGACACAAAAGCAAATAAACTAGAGAGACTACCAAGCTTGTCTGTACCTTATTATTTGTTTGATGTTGCATATGTTATCCCTACACTTTACAAAGAAATCTGAATCGCCGTGACCCAACTTTCCTTGTGGGTGATTCAGAATAATGTAATATATAACCTCACCATAAGCAATGAACATACGCTTACAGTAAAAGATTTACCTTGAAGAACAAACTATTACACTGATATTAACGTATTAACAACAAACTTTTTATTGAAAGAGACGTATGTGCTTACCCCTGGTATAGTTCATAATGATACATGCAACACCCTAATGCATTGTCATAAAAATATCAGGCCAGGAGCTGGAGATTAGCCTTAAAGACAAACTCTTATAGTGGGGTTAACCTGAAAATAATGAAGCAATTGGTGTAAAATAGAATAGGTCACAGTGACATTGATACCTCTGGGGTAGTTCAAAATGATGCAACCAACACCTTGATGAAGTTTTATGCACATATAAAAATCCAACTGGAGATTAACCCAAATATAACTCTTGCATTTGGATTAACCTGAAAACAGAATAATAAGTGTAGAAAAGTAGATGATCTTTTTACTCCTGGCATATTTCAGAAGGAAGCAAGAACAACCTGATCAATTTTTATGAAAACACCAGCTTGAAGCCTAGAATTGGAGATGAGCTTGTAAGGCAAACGTTTTACCTGAAAATAAAGTCTTTAGTTAAAAATGTTTTGCCTCGTACCATTGTAGTGGTGGGGCATAAAAAGTAAGTCACAGTGATCTTTGTATCCCCGGGGTGGGTCAAAATGATGACAGCAACACCCTGACCAAGTTTCATTAAACAACATGATTACAACAAGAGATTAGCTTGCAAGACGACAAAAAATATTACACTGGGTTAACCTATAAATAACAAGGTAATTAGTGTAAACTAAAGGAATGGTGAGCAATTTGCTCATATAAATGCAGCGAATTAAGCTTTAAAACCATAACATTATGGGATGCTGTTGCCAAGAACGGCAGACACAGAGCACAGAAACCCTTTCAGGAAGTGACGGTACAAAAACAGTCGATAACATTGACTAAATATTGGGCCCGAGGGATAATAATAAAGAGAAATAATAGTGAAATAAGGTTAAGTGACTTCTTTATTCAAGGATTTAATTTATGTCAGATTGCTTTCACTTGAATCATTTACAAAGTTGTCAGTGTGTGGAAGATTACAAGAAACAAATTTATTAAACGGAAAACCCCCACGCTGCATGTAGTAAGAGGCGACTGAGTGGAATCAACCAAAGCTCCAACTTGCATTTAAAAAAAAAGAAAAAAAGAAGAAGTCCAACCCCCCCAACACACAAAAACCAATGTTTGCTCCAGATGACCATGGACAGAAGTCAATACATTAGTTAACAACCTCAGAATTAAATAACTCAAAAACATAACATGGAAACTTGCCATAATAAATACTCTCTGTTTCAACAACTACAGCTCTGTGGCATATATGGTATGTAGCTTAAGGCCAAGAAGTGAAAATTGTTAAACATGGTAGTTATAATAATTTCACCTAAAAGTGACTACTGTGATGAAAAGAGTAATTACAATTTGCATTACTATTTATACTAACCAAATATTAAATATCAATCTCAGTACATGTTTTCTTGTACATTTATATAAATATAAGCCATTGCACATGCATTGACAACAATATGGATTCCATAAATATCATCACAGTATGAAAAATACACATATAACAATTTCCACTTTCACAACTGTCTTCCATACAAGATGGAACAGAAACTCTGATGGTAAGTTACTCGAGCAATTGTAACAAAATATAGTTAAAAAACAAAAACAAGACTAGTTTCCGTTACAAGAACTCCAACAACACCATAAGTACCTGAGTAAACAAAAATTACTGTAATTGTTTAAATTGTATAACATACTGTCATCCTATCTGATATAATACATACAAATACTCCATACACTAGGTGAGGACTTTGTATGCTCTTATCATCCGTACCATGCTCGGCCAACTATGCCCCCCCCCCCCCACAAAAAAAAAAAAAAAAAAATTTACGTATTCAGATCCATACAGATGAATTGAACAGCATTTAACATAAATTGGTCACAATGTACTGGTTAACTCATTTTACATAAAAAATTACAAATACTCAACCGTGTTACAGTATCTACCTAAATAGGAAATATTATAACATAGAAAAAATGTGTTGCATTTTCTACTTGCAGGGAAAATAAATAAAGACAGCAGATGAAGAGAAGAGTGAAAGGAGAAGAAAAGAAAAATAAAAGAATGCAACCTCTGTCGATGAATGCGGATGAAAAAATAAATATGGAAACAAGAAATGCCTTTTGTTCGTTTATCTTTTAGTAAAAAAGTTGATCAGTCTTCCTTTGTAACAAAGAAAAAGCCCTGGTAATCCGTTGAACTTGGCTTTTATCTGCAGCTCCCTGAGATACTTCCTCTCCCCGGGATCATTGTTGTCTAGCGTTGATAATTTAAGATAATACAGAAATGGGAAGGATCGTAGTCAATAAAAATTGGAGCATCACTGCCAGTTACAGTTTCTAATGGATGGGGGAAAAAAAACAGACAAAAAGGAAACAAACACTGGAGTCAATAGACCTCATGATATTCTTGGAGGTCTCAAACTTTTGGCCACCAGTATTTAGAACCACACGCCTGGTTTGAAGGATGGACTTGACCCAATCTAATAAGTGAAAAACTCTGGGGGCTCTGCATGTAATGAAAGGACATGCTGTTGAGTAACAGCAACACTAGTCTTGGAGGAAGTTGAAAACGATGAGCTTGATGACGATGAAGCAGACGAAGAAGATGAAAAAGATATCTGATATCTCTTGGATTTCTTTGACTTCTTCTTTGAAGATGTAGAGAAGTGGGATCTGTGTAGTCTCTTAGGACTGACACGGAGCAACTTCGTCTAAGTAGAATTTGCAGTAACAGATGACAATGTACCAGAAACAGGCATAGGTGCCTCAGCAGGATTAGGTGCAATTGGTATACCTTATGTTTGTGTATTGATGGTTCTGGTATCCACGGCATTAGGGCAACATAAAGCCATTGGTGAGGGAACTATATGGCGCATGGCAGGAGTTGGAGCAACATAATCTTGTTCTCTGGAACAGTGAGGCGGCAGAGGGATGTAATTCTGTGACGCTCTTCACGGCTTGCAAATCTGCTGCTGGAACAGTCAACCACCCTCCTAAATCTGTTAATAGTCATCTGTTTATACCAGGATTTGGATTGAACACACTTGTAGATGTTACTTTACCAATCATTAGAATCTCTCTGCGTAACTTCTCCAGCCCTGACTTAGCCTCACTTCCTGTCGCACCATTATTTCTGCAGAACGGGAACATTTTCTGTGGATTTGGCCCACTTTAGCAATTATTGTGCTTGCTGTTATGCCGGGCAAACACATTACAATATTTCTGGCACTTGTAGCTATTAGCCACTGTGCTGTTCCATGATATGGAGCTCAATGGATCCATACTGCATGAACTTCTTAGCATCATTGCAGATCGTTCAGATAATAATAATGAGGACTTAGTACAGCGCTTAATCTTTAGAAGCTCTAAGCGCTTTACAATATTAGTTAACACATAAGGACATATGTATGGACACGATTACAACCCCCCCCCCCAAACAAAACGAACATAATGAAATTACAAACAAAAACATTATGAAAATAATTGAGCTGAGGAAACATAAATCTTAAATCTGTTCTTTCAGTCGAAATAGGTTAGTTTTAAGAGTACTCTTGAATGAGATCACAGTGTCCTTGTGTTTTAGTTGAAGAGGCAACTGGACCCTAGTACGCAAAAGAACGTTGTCAGTAGGACTTTGTTTTGATAGTGGGAATAATGAGATGACGAGTGTCGGAAGAGGAGCGTAAGTATCTAGAAGGGATGTACACGTGGGTGAGGTCCAAGGGCTATTTTAGACTGGAGGCAGTCAACGAAATGTAGCATAGAGAACAGATTTTGTGTTTGATTTTGGAGCGAACAGGTAACCAGTGGAGGGTGCATAGCATGGGGGAGGAGTGCTCGGTTCTTGGTACTCTAAGGATTATCCGAGCAGCTTGAACTTTTTGAAGTTTCTGTAGGAGATTTTGAGACAAACCAGATAAAAGTGAATTGCAATAGTCCAGTCTAGAGAGTACTAAGGAACACACAAGTGTTTTTGTGGCATCAACTGAAAGAAAATTGCGAATGGGGATGATACGTTGCAGCTCCAGATATGCAGCCTTGCATGTGTTCATACCGTGTTGGTGTAATGAGAGAGTACAGTCGAGAGTGACACTTAGGTTTCGTACTGATTGTGTGAATTTAATGTTGGTGCTGCTGATAGCTATTGTTTGAGGTAAAAGATAGGAATGAGAAAGTCTTTGTGTGGTGATCAGAATGGCTTCAGTTTAAAATAATTAATCTGCAGCTTGTTACATGTTATCCATTACTTCACATCGGAAATGCACCTCTCTACGCCTTGGATGGGAGCATCAACTTCAGCTGGGTGGCTAGATTTGTATATTTGGGTGTCATCAGTGTACAATTGGTGAGACACCGGATGACGATCTATGACACCTGAGACGGGCTGAGCGTATATTATGAAGAGAACGGGTTCAAAAACAGACTCCTGTGGAACACAAAAACAGAGATCAACTAGGCTGGAATGTGTTCCATTTACGGACACAATTTGTGTCCTGTCGACTATGTATGACTTGAACCATAGTAAGGCTGTATCGCGAATGCGAAATACATGCTGGAGACGGTGAAGTAATACATCATGGTCTGTTGTGTAAATGCTGCAGACACAAATCGGTTTCAAAAGACACAAAGGCAAGTTCTCACATAACATTAAAGCATTACTATTTTTAAAATCGGGGTTGTCATCAGTATCAGCTTCTAACATTACTGGCTTTTGAAACCATGCAGGCTTATTTTCTCCACAATATTCGGCTAATCTATTGTAATCCACAACCTTAGGTTTTAATCTAGGAATTTCTTGAACTCTCTAAAGTACTTCAGTTTTCTTGAAGTACCAACTTTACATGCAGGATTATATAGCCATAGCGCATCGCCCACATTGAAACATTTAAACACTATTCCTTTATCATAGGTTTTCTTCAATCAACAGCATAATCATGAATTTGTGAAATGTTCTCTTTCAGATCATGGGCATAATCGGAACTAAAGCTTTAGGATTCATTTTCAGGTTTACCAAAATAACATCAACTGGTAAAGCAGTGTCTCGACCCATCGTCATAGCAGACTTAGTGACACCTATGGACTCGTGCACAGAAGTTCTGTAGGCCATCAAGAATGGAATGAAGGTATTCCAATAATTTTGGTTTTAGTAACAAATGTTGAAAGTATAAAGTCTATAGTTCTGATTGCTCTGACGACTAAACCATCATACTGAGGTCTTACCGGGGAAGTTAGTTTTTTTTTCTCAATGCCCATAAAATTAGATTTCTCTTGCAACTCTTTAAAATGGGGCACGCAGTAGGTACAGTTTAATAGCTTTCCGCTTTTAACTAGACCTTTTCTTGAGGTTGCACATGTCACAGACTTTACACCAATGAGGAACATCTTCAGATAGACCATACCAAAAGAATTTACTTTTAACTTTTCATATATTTTTAACGTCAAACAAAGTATTTTTCATGTCTAAATACCCTGCAGTAGGAACATCATGCAATCAATTCATGATTAATGGTCTCAAACATCTTGGCAAAACAATTTTCCAATCTACTGTCTTCCATACATCACTTTCCCATTTTCGGTACAGTATTTCTTCACGTATGTCCAAAGTTTCACATCTGTTCTAATATTTTTTCATAGCGGAATACAGGGTTCTACTTCTGACCATTCGGGCTTAGATACTCCTTCCAAACTAGAAACTGACCAATATCAGGATCTGCCTTTGTAACTGTCATTTTCTCTTTCTTAATTCTGCCCTCTTGCAAATGCTTTTCAGATTCCCTCACCATGGCATTATTTGTATATTTGTTGCATCTTACATCTACACTGAATCTGACTGTGACATCTTCAATATTTCTTAATATTTCTTATCAAAAAACCGTCGCGTGTCAATATCGATCTATTGATTGACTATTGTAGATTCAACCAAACAGTTTTTACCAACTGCACCAAATGAGCAAGGTCTATATTGACTCTCAACCGTGACATCAGTCTGATGGGAGTTGTAAACCTCGGTTAAACGTGAGGTTTCTCTCGCGAACTCTAGGTCATACGGCATATCAAAGCAGTCAGCAATATTCACGGTACAAGTCTCAACTTTCCTTAGTATTTCATGCTATTTGGTCATTGTGTCTCCGTAATGTGTTATAAATCTCTGAGGTTTCTCTAGCTAACATCATTTTGGAGTAACATAGTGCTAGACAAGAATCAATCTCATTTCAGAACTTAACGAGAGTAAAGATGTGACATTATCAAAAGGATTTATCAAAAAAATTGGTCATCAATGTGACACTGTGTGAGCCAACTCTAACTTGCTTAAAATCGTCAGACTGTATCACATCAGAAAAGTTAAGAATGTCAGTAACTTCTGATTTTCGCTCTGCACGCTTACAGTGTGAACAGTTTTGATTACAAGGACGCCTTGACAAGGTCGCTGCATTTGACAAATGTGACTAGAACGATGCTGTATTTTCTTGTCATAAATAGACATACTTTCAGGCCACTTGACCATATGGCCTTCAAAATTTTTTAAATTCAAGAACCAGCGAATGGCACCATGATCTGTGCTCACTGTGAAGCGTCGACCGTACAAATAATGGTAAAAGTGTTAAACTGCGGAAACAACTGCAAGTAACTCTTTACGAGTAACACAATAATGCCTTTCTGATTTACTGAAAGTTTTATTGTTCTGTGCAATCACTTTCTCTATCCCATTCTCAACTGAGACAACGCTGCACGCATACCGCAGTTACTGGCATCAGTGTCGACAATGCAATGATTGTTAGCGGTAGGACACTCTAAAATAAGAGATGTTACGGCATCTTTTAACTTTTCAAAAGCTCTATTACATTGATCTGTCTAATTAAATGGAGTCTTTTTCTGTCAGTCGATGCAACGGCTAAGCAATGACATAATTTTTCAAATATTTTCTTTAATATGAGCGTAATCCAAGAAAACTCGTATCTTCTTTGCCATTCTTAGGTTTTTCCAATTTTTTGTTCTTGCTTCACTGATAATTGGTGGCTTTACATATCCAACTGCTGATAATACATTGCTGACAGCATACCTAGATCTTGACCCAGACAGATGTTCCAAGTCTGTAATTCTTCTATCTCTATTTTATTGGCCAAGTGCGATGAAACATTTCTGAAAATACTCTGGATTTACAGGACAATTGCCCATTTCCTTATTCAATGCGGCCAAAACATCTGAGTGTCCCAGATTAAAGTATGCATACATACGAGTTTCCACAGCTTCTGTTTCAATAGCTTCTCGTTGCTTGATACTAGTAGTGGAGTTTTGGAAGGAGTACGGAACTTTAGTGCTTTACATTGACACTGTGTCACCGACCATTACGTCCTTCCACTCATCCATTATCGTTGGCCTTCATTATTAGCTTCCCCGGAACGTTATCGAACAGAAACTCTTGAGACTCTGGTGTTAGATACCCGACCAATTCTAGCACTGGTGTTAATGCTTGTCTTTCCTGAGTCTGGAACTCACTGTAGATAAAGGCAATACTTCTTGACAATTTTGCAACCAAGGATGA
The DNA here is from genome assembly GCA_029931535.1 of Margaritifera margaritifera. Classification (NCBI taxonomy): domain Eukaryota; kingdom Metazoa; phylum Mollusca; class Bivalvia; order Unionida; family Margaritiferidae; genus Margaritifera; species Margaritifera margaritifera. The sequence goes on from JAQPZY010001658.1 coordinate 628,865, forward strand.
GATACATATGCACCAACAATTCTATGGGTCTGATTCCTTGCTCTTCGAAAAAGACGATTCTGGTCGATTCCACTGACAATCTGCTGGCATTCATGTTGGATTTTGTTATTCCTATACACAAGGCCAGATATGTTGTCCCTTTCTGAGAGTATTCGTTCCCGATTAGTTCCTTATCAGTATTGTAGAAATGCTTGTTCTGGGGATGAAAGTTTATGCTCTCTACGTTTTACATGTCCGTCTCCCAGTCGTCTACCTCATCGGATGCATTTTGGATGGTATTATATAAGGAGACTTTCTCCTGGACCTTGTATTTATCCATGAGTCTGACCAAACTGCGAACAAACTTGGATGATCCTGAGTTGGGCAGTGATTGTAGTTGATTCTTTTCATTGTCACTATTCACATCGTTGCGAAGTAGTTCGATATCTTCTGCAAATTGCACCTTTTGCACTCCCTCGTCTCCTTTGAAGTCCCATTCATCAGTGTTATTCCCACTGCTAGTAGCGCCTCCTACTCCAGTTCCAAACACGTCTGCTATTTTCTGCTTCCTTGATTGGTTTTCTTGCACCATTTCATTGTTCCAGTTTGGTGTCTTGAGCTTCCAGTAACGATTTCACTTGACCCACATGTTCTTTCAAATACTGTGGCCCAACAATCGTTAACATAGTTGCTAGTTTATAAAATTGGGCATTGTTGCTACCCATAAATACTCGGGGTTCTGTCAGAAAGTGTGCCACCAATGTCTTCATGTTTACCTTCTCTTGTTTCTTGATTATTTTAGTCTTGGCCCTGGCCCCGCAACTCTTCATCTTCATAGCTACTGTCCTTCATTTAATCCATTCTGAGATATGCAATATATTTTCAACATGTTAAGGGCACATGATTATATGAAAGGGATTGCCCTGAAATTGACTATAGCGATCCCCTTCACCGTGAAAGAAAAACAACACCGGATTGGTGTTCATCAGCTTCTTCAGTCCGTTACAAGCCAGCTTTTCCGGCTCGTGCAGTTCACACAAATCAGTCATGTTTGTACTCCATTTTACTACTGGAACCGCCCTTCTCACCAGCCTTTGATTTTTAAGTAGCTCCAGATCCAAATATTCCGTGTATGGAGTGCCGTCTTTTCTTTTTCGGTAGGCCTCCCCCGTTTCTGTCTTTTTGATTGTACAAGGACTTTATAGCTGTGGATCAAGTACAGCAGGACTTTTCCAGCTAGTATTGTCAGAGTAAATAATGAGAGCATAACAAGTATCATTGCTAGTAACATGGCCCGAAATGTCTTCCCAAGGTATATCTGGCTGGTTAGGTTGAAAGTGGCGGTCTTTACGGTTGAAGGAAGTCATCAAAAAAGAGATTTATACATAGTGGTTTGTTCTTTGACAATATTATTACTTGTTCGTTGGTACACATTCAGATTATATTCTCTAGTGATAGGTTTCCTAACGGACGGCGGTATTTCAGGCTAGGTTGAATAACTATCATCTATTTCCATAGGTGCGTCGTTAGCAAGATTTAAATCTCTTGGCTTCCATAAGACACGTGGATCTACGTCCATCATGTCTGCATGACGATAATATGCAGCTACAGCACCGGCCGGTGCTCCTGAAGCGGTAACATATGCACCATTTGCTTGATTGAATCTTGTTATTAATTGCCGAACAGTGTTTCTAACACCTAGGAAAGTCTGAGTCATTTGTCCGAAATTATCTTGTAAATGTTGTATATCTTTTTTAATATCTGTTAGATCTTCTGGTGGTCTAGCTGCAGGTTCATCTGCAGTTTGTAACGCTTTTATTTGTCCAACCAGCACTGTGTGTGTACCTTCTAAACTTGATAATCTTGTTTGATGCTCAGCAATTTGATCTAATAATGCTTGTGATACTACAGGAGCTGCTGGTGGTTGAACTAGTTGTACTGGTGGAGCTGGACCTGTGTCCGTACCAGCAACAAGTAAAATACTTTCTAATTCTGTTAACACATAAATTAATATTTGACTAAATGCGTCTCGATCTAATACTTGTGCAGTATCTTTATCGCTCCATTCTTTCGTTGGTGCAAAATATACTGGCGTTTTGATACTTGGTTTTCTGATATTTGTGACTTGAGTTTTGAGTACATCTAAATTCTTTCTAATTACATCTAATATAACAGTTGGTACGTCCTTGTATGCGCTTTGTGGTATTACCATGCCTATTGCTCTTAGTGTTATTTGAGTCATTGAATCTGGTGATAACATACTCCATACACTAGAGATTTGTTTTCCTGTAAACCATAGATAGTCATGTATGCAATTTCCAATCAGTGTATTATTCTGATGTCTACACTGCGGTCGTTAGTGAACTATAATCCAACTATATTATTTATGCCATGCTCAAATTCATCGTCATTCATTAAATTGGTTACATTGATTTTAGCATTTGGTATGTCTAACAATGTTAGACAAACAGTCGGTTTCCAAGTTGTTAAATCAGTTATTTTCTTCAGTTGATTTCTTAGTCTTGTATCAAAATTAGTGTTTGCAGGAATAAGTGTACTTTGAATCATTTTCATTGCCATATTGTCTTTTAGTACGACGAATGCCGCTATACATGGACTAGATTTATCGTTCTCTATTATCCATAAGTCAAATCTAGTATTTGTAGTTGGTATATCATCGGGTGAATTTGACCATTTCCAACTAGTAAACGGTTGGCAATACAAATCTAACTCTATTATTTTATATGATAAATAAAATTAATCGTAATGTTTAAATTTGTCATCTTGCCATGGTTGAAAATCTTCATCAGCTGCCATATCTTCCATATAAGCTCCTATATTAACTTTTGAACCATATGATCCTTCTGCCATATAAATCTCTACAACGTTAATGTCTGATGCCTTTAATAATCAGCCTAAATATTGTTAACAATTCACTGAATCAATCTGTACCCAAGCTTGACTGTATGCATGATCTTTAGCTTTACAAATATAACCTATTGTTTCTGGTGAGTCCCAACCATAGAATACTTGATGTAATCCGGCTTTAGGCCATTCAGTTGTACTCATTGGAAATGGAGGTAATCTATTATTGCAATAATCTTCCATACTTTGAAATGTAAATCTATATCATGAATTTATTATTCATAACCCCTAATATATCCAAATATTTTAATAATTTATTAAAACCAATGAAATGGGTATGAGGAAAAAATCTTTCATCATATGTTATACTTCCATGAGGATAACCAAATTCTCCCTGTTTACTTACATGAGCACCTTTTTCTTTTTACTAGTAATGGTAAATCTAAAATAGATGAATTTTTCAGATAACCTTCTGGTCGAACAAATACTGGGCCTTTGTCACTAGACAAGATACTTAGTTAAGATTGCTGATCTCCCTTTTGATCTCGAACGTCAAATGTATCTTCCAATACTAACGGGATAATGACTGTGCTCGGATCCGCTGTTGTATCGAACAGGAAAGTACTTCGGTCGTATCCTGATTGATTATCCTGTGTTATGTATCTTCTGGTTCTTTCAGGTGTATATTCAGTTGTTGCTGATGCTGCTTCTTTGACTAATGTAGTTTGACCCTTTGTCTTGACGTTATCTGATGCGTTTAACTTGGGTTTAGTGGTATATTCTACCTCGTAAGCCTTTGTAAATTCGTCTCTAGTAATATCGCTTTCTTTAGTCTGGCCTTTCTTTCCTCTAACAACATAAGCGTCGTCTGCTGCATCAAATGTGTTAGCAAACAAGATATTGTCATTGAGGAACAAAATAAATCTTCCAGGACAATCCGGACAAAGCGAGCTTCATTAGTCTCTTAAGAATACCCGGTGCATTGTACAACACAAGCTCGATTACACAAAACTGCCATAAACCACAACCAAGAACTGTGAAGTCTGTTTTGATAGATCGTTTTCAGAACTCTGACTTGCCAATACCCACTGTTTAGTCCAGAGTACTAAACTACTTGCAATTGGACAATGCGTCCAGAGTATTATCAGTGCGTGGCAAAAGTTGACCATCTTTCACTGTGACGTAATTAGGCTTACAGAAATCAATGCAGCAATGTGTACTGCCATTACGTTTGTTCACTAACACCACAGGCGATGCCCATGGAATAAAATGGTTCTATGATGCCGTGCTTAGCCATATCCCCAGTTTCTTTCTCAGCTATTTCCCTACTCGCTAGTGGCATCCGTCTTGGATTTTGCTTGATTGGACGTGCATTGCCAGTTTCAGTAGCTTGCTCTGTAAGATGGGTACACCCAATATTATAAAATGATTTTGAAAAGATATCACTATATTCGGTCAACATTGCTTTCAATTTTATCTTGTGATCAGATTCTAAGTTCTGACTACTTTCATAAAACAGTTTTCAAAAGTTCAGGTGTTTCAAGGTCTGCATTGTTTGGCACTGGACTTTGGCCATTGCACTGGTAAATAGAACTGACACTTTTCGCAGTATGGATATAGTACTAATCTGTGGGTTCAATGGTTGCAACTATGGTACATTTATAAATCTTGCAAGGTTAACTGCTTCGGTTCGCAACACAAAATGTATTGTTTCCTTCGAAATATTTACAACCGACTTTGCAACAAGTAAACCTTTTCTTTCTATGAAATCAGGGAAAGGTTCAATAATGCCAATTCTCCCACAAAATAAGATATCAGCAGGTTCTCCCTGCACTATCACTTTACACTCAGGGGAAAACAACGGTGGTTTCATCAACAGCAATTCTGCAACAACTCGAGTCAACATCACGTGCATACTGAAAGTAAGGGATCTTCTCTCCCTGAATAACTAGCCATTTAGTGCTTAATGCAACATCGCATTTAATAGCAGTGAAAAAAATCTATATATAAAATCCCATCAATCTTATTATCTGCTACCAACAAATGTATGTCCAAAGGTATGTTTTCTGACAGTGACCGATATACAAGTTTGTCCATCAAACGGGTGTCTCACCAATGGCAGGAACCAAAGTTATATGAACATTTTCTAATCTTGAACGTGAGGACTGAGGCCATTGGTCAATACATTCTCTCATAATTATGCTCACATTTACACCTGTATCCACCAGCATGGTTACATGAAAGTCATTTACTTTTGTGGCCACAAATAATCCCTTATCACTTGTAAAAGAACTTACAGCTAACTGCTGGTGCCTCACGTCAGTGATTGTCAAGATTCGGCCCCCAACCCCACCATCTGCTGGATTCCTGACCATTCTGCCTCTTGTGTTTGTTCCACTTGCGGTGTTTGAACTGCCGGAAATGTGGTGCAAGATGAAACCAGTATGTACGAGATACGGGCAGGAGGGTAACGATGGATCGTTCTACTCACAGAATGTATCTTGTGCGAATATTGCCAGGCAGAACATTTCTCATACTCTATAGAATGTCCCAAGCGGAGTCAAGGGGAGATCCAAAGCGTGAAACGGGAGAAAGGCATGAGTTTTTTTGATGCCAGGAAATTTGTGGAAGCCACAGTTCCACTTAACACAGCTGGCAAATCCTACAACAGCGCAGCTAACGTGAAGAAACCTTCCACTACTGCGATCTTTACGCAGATGGACATTACTTGACCATAAGCTCTAACCAAATTAGGTCTTGACGCCACCAAAACCCATGCTAGCACGTTTCCAAACAAACAGAGAAGTAGCTAAATCAATGATCTGTGTGACAGAGTAGCAATTGGGACATCTAATGCTACCAACGAAAAACCACCAAAATCCATCCCAAAAAAGACCAGTAAACCACTGACCCCAGTGGATATAGAATCAATGTGCCACTCAGCTTCTGGGAGCGGTGGCAAGGGTCAACTGAGTAAAGTTTATACTTTTCTTGAGTATATCACTCTGTGTATCCCTGACATGAGAAACTATATTAGCATTAATCTCTGTCCCCTTGTTGGCCTTCGAGGTGGGTAGGGAGCACAGGCGACGAATACTTTAACATGCAGCTGTGGAGCAACCAACAGAACTTGATGAAATTAATCTCCTACTTAAAGAACATGATTTAATAGCTGCCTGTATCCAGGAGGCTTTTTTAACAAAGGAAAACGATAGAGTTCATTTTAGAAACTTCACAACATACAGCAGTTTTTCAAGAAATCCGAATAAGGCTGCTGGAGGAGCATCGATCATCATACATAATAAAACTCAGTCAAATTACTATCAATACTACATTTCAGGCAGTAGTCGTTCGTCTATCCTTACATAAAACTATCATTTTATTCAGTATATCTCCCTCCAAGCACTCCCATCAATCAATCTGATCTTGACCATCTTATAAAACATTTGCCGGCGCCTTCTGTTTTGCTTGGTGACTTTAACGGCCACGATACACTTTGGGGTTGTAAAGATATCAACGAGAGAGAGAGTGATTGACGGTATTGTTTCAAAACACAATCTTTGCCTTTTTAATGACAAGTCGTATACCTATCTGTATCCTGCCACAGGATCCTACTCGTCCTTAGATGTGACTATCTGCAGTCCATCCGTTTTACTTTACTTCTCTTGGGAAGTTGGTGACGATCTCTGTGGTAGTGACCACTTTCCAGTATATTTACGAAGTAATATTCCTAAACCTCAATGGCTTGGGCAGCGATGAAATTGAACAATTGTGATTGGGAGACGTGTCACACACTCTGTAAGTCAAATATAACAGTTGATCGTTTTGAAACGAAGTGGATTCAATGTCTTTATTTACAAAGATACTCTAGGATGTTGGTTACAATACCAAAAGCTTAGGTGATTCCTAAACGTGTCGAAAAACCATAATTTGATGATACATGCAAGGACGCCATCTGAGTACGGAAAACGGTCCTTTCGCATTTAAATGCGAATCCAACAACTGACAATCTGAATAAATACCTTTTATATATACACCCGAGCTAAGCTCGTCGTAGTATTAGAGTGTGAGAGCAAGAAGAAAACGTGGAGATCATGTCTCTAGGTTGAACGCTCCTCAATTAAATCGGTACGGAATATTCTCAGTCACCCTGTTCAATATCAAAATTAAGCGCATAATGAAATGCCATAATCCAGGAACTGACTGCTAATTGTATGTTGACGACTTTTTGATCTGCTATAGATTAAGTAGTTCGCATACTGTTGAACGTCAACGACAGATGAAATCAACAATGGGCAGAAGACGACGAGTTCAAATTTTCGAAATAAAAAACTATGCATTTCTTACAATTTAATTGTATTTATGAAAACCCAAAACTCTGTCTTGACGGTTGTCTTATTTCTGTTGTGGAAGAGGTCAAATTTTTGGGGGTTATTTTGGACAGTACACTAACCTTTCTTCCACATATTAGATACCTCAGAGACAAATGTAAAAAAGCCCTGGAGTTAATACTAGTCGTGACAAACAAAGATTTGGGAGCAGATTGGAAGGTTATTAGTTAGATCGAAACTTGACTATGGCTCAATTGTGTACGGATCAGCTTGTAACTCTTACCCGCAGATGGTTGATCCATGCACAGTAAGGGACAAGGACTCTGTTTGGGTGCATATAGATCTTCCCCATCAGAAAGCCTCCACGTTGAGGCCAATGAACCATCTCTTCAGTATGCGCCACCAAACTATGTTCTAATCCATCTAATACCGGATATGATGTAGTATTTAGGCCTAAATACCAAGCCTTATAGGTTGCGAAACCAAACTTTACTCCACCTTTTGGCATACAAATTCTTCCTCAATTAGAAACAACATAAATCAGTGTCAAAAATATTGCAAAATTCTGTTTTCTGAAATCACCACCATGGTTATCAAACCTTCCAAAATAATATTTGACCTTTGCGAATTGAAAAAGTCCTCAACAAATCATCTCCCTTTCCAGATTAAATTCAATGAAATGAGAACATGCTATAGTAGCCATACGTCCCTGTATACAGACGGTTTGAAAGATGGAGACAAAGTTGAAGCTACTATCGCAACACCCCATGGCATCATCTCGAGCTGATTACCGAATAAAGCCACAAATTTCACTTCAGAAATTAGTGATACTCAAAGCTTTGAACTATATTGAAACCTCTCAAAAAACAAATTACATCATCTTTTCTGATTCCCTTTCCACATTGAAGCCTTGTGGAATCTTAAATCTGACAACCCGTTAATATCCCAGATATGACAGAAACACGCATACCTGACTCGTGCATACCTCCTGAAGGGTGAACCTCAACCGGGATGTGTACCCTTCCAGTCTCCACTGACAGTGGAACACATTCTTGTCGAGTGTGCCGATTTCTATCCTGTGAGGCGTAGGTATTTTAACGTGAACTATTTGAAGAAACTGTACGAGGACGTACCACCCGAGAAAATTGAACTTTTTAAGAGAATGCGGTTTATACAAGAACTTTTAATCACGTTTTAAGGATTTTATACGTGTTACCTTTATCTGCTATATGCATTTTAACATTTTAACATTTTGATGTTTTATAGTTTATCATGTTGTACTTCATTATATATTTATTTGGAAGGTTTTATCTTCCCAAATGTTTTGTTGAAATCGATTTTACATTTTTTGAACTGAACGTTTTGTTGGCACTACATAACCACTTTTGTACTGAGATGGCGTAAAGTACTGCTACATAAATACTACATTACGATTCTATTTCTTATCCGCTTCAGCTGTTCATACTTGATCCAAAACCATGCATGATGTAATGTAAGGAATATATACAAGATTCTAAATTCCAATGCATTAATTCTTTTCACATTAATCTATGATTTAATTACGATGGGGGGGGGGGGGGGAGGAAGATGCATCTATTATTATGATAGTGTCTCCAAATGGGAAAGAGTATATTCTGTCCATACTACAATTATAACAAGGACTTTTGTGTGGATTCCCTCCCCATTCCAGGTCTTGAACGTTTGCCTCAGATTGTGAAGAGGGGCCCTTATATCTTTGTTGCTTGGAATTTTCTTAGTTCCAAAATATTTCCTGCATTTCTAATTTGCGTATCTCGTCTTTAGTCCATGGGACCCTCCTTTATATTGTCTTTTGTTTATGGCTAATTGTAATTGCTCAGACTCTGCTTTATCTTTAGTAGAAAAATGGTTTAGTGTACTATGGCGCTCTACTGCAAACAGGAGGATGGCTTGATAACTTGTTGGACTAATAGAATTGAAATAATGCGTAAATGCTTTCACTCTGATGTGACACTGGCTGAAGGCGCGACGCAGAGAAAATGGAGAGAGATCGCAACCCCCCCCCAATATGTATATATATATATATATATATATATATATATATATATATATATATATAGGCAGTAATGTGTTGAAAGCGCTGCGCTGTTGAAATCCACCAACATCAGCAATAGCTCTTCTCGAGAATATATAAAAACAAGGTACTCAAGTTTGCAGTAGGAGAGATTGAACCTGTATTAACCTCCGGCGATAGTGAACATTTCGGTGAACATGGCTTGATAACTTGTTGGTCTAACACAACTGAACCTAATGTGTAAATGCTTTCATTCTGGTGTAACACTGGCTGAAGGTAGAGCGCAGAGAAAGTGGAAAGACCGACAGAAGTTGGCTTTTATGACATTATTCAGGGAAGAATGATTAAGACAGACCCAACGGAGCTGAAGTAGCTCAGTTGGCATGGCGTCAATGGGTTGTGGATTCAGTACCCGCCGAAGCCAGTCTGGGTCGGCTACCTCGTTGTTTCCTTCGGAACAAAAACGATAATGTGTTAAAAATACTGTTTCAAATCAATCAACAAACCGACAAACAGCATCAATAGCTCTAACTTCATAGGCTTTTACTTTAATGAAAAATAAAAAAAATATCTCTCGGTGAGTGATTTATAATCTCTTTTTATAGTCGGAATAATCCACCTCGATAATATATATATAAACAATGTATTCAAGTGTGCTCTAGAAGACAATGATTCTGTGTGGACCTCCAGTGATAGAGAACATTTTGTTGAACATACTGGTAAACAATGCTGTGTATTTCTTTTGTATCTCAGCTTTAGTCGGTGGAAATCTCCTTTGTTTTTTCCCCACTGGTTAATGGTATTTCCTCAGATTCGTCATTATCTTTAGTCCGGTATAACAATGAGTGATTTAGGAGTTATGTATCAAGTATTGAATTCTACTCTTCCCATTTGCTGTAATAGGGTGTGTCACGGAATAAGGCAAGAAAATAATTTGGTATTGCATTAAACGATGATAACGTATATTAGACTTTGTCGACGCGTACATCGTTAACTAGAGTAGCTTGTTTTTCTACCTTGACATATAGTTACTGAATGAGTACATCTCGTTGTAGGTCGTTTGCAGCGTTATGCCCATGTTTCTCGACATGCACAGGTACTTTACCTTGGGTCTTGAACGTCTTGTTTTTTTTATATAGTATAAATAGTAGGTTTTTACTATAAGCGGTACATCATTGCTTGGATCTTGTCACGGAGTGTCGGTCTTGGAACCACAAAACTACAGCCATAGGGGTAAGTGATAACTGTTAAGATAACTTTGATTCCCTTGTACATTTATGCTTTTTATTGTGTTCGTAACATTCTTATTTTTATCATTATCGTAAATTGGATAAAGTTTCGATAGAGAAAATAACCACGTTTAACAGACAATTCACTGTTAGAATTTATTCCGTTTCACGTGTAGGATTCGAGTAGAAAGTTACACGTAGAGTGCAGGTTTAATGTATTTTGTATAACTCATTAGGGATATTGATATAATGGACTATAGACATTTGTTGAGTGGACCATACGTATATTTCATATAGATATATTTTAGTATTTTGTGTGATAGCGTATTTTGTATTATACGCTACCAGTTTCATCTATTTGTAGCTGACACTGGTGGAAGGTAAAGTTGAACCAGAGTGAAACTGGGAAGTTGAACCAGAGTGAACCTGGCGTGGGTTGAGGCAGTGCAGCCACAAAGTGTTTTGGAACTGTGATATTTTGGGGTTTTATTTAGACTGTCATCTTGGTTGTATGAACCATACTATACCGGTTATATGAACCGTCATCATTATCATTATTATTTTCAGTACTGTGTCGCCAGTATCACTATCCTCGTCATTATCTATATATATATATACATTTTCCTTTCTCTTGTGAATGTGTGAAGGGCATGTGCAGGTGTCTAATATTGTGTAGCTCGTGTTTCATTTATTTGTGCTATCGACATATCGTGCATTACATAAATATTGTAATCCACATACATTGTGTTTGTTGTATTAATTTAATCCAATGCCCACTCGGCTTCGATTCTGTTACAGGGTGCTCTACTGCAGACTGGATGATGGATTGGCCACTTGTTGGACTGACAAAATAGACACAACTGACACAGATATTAGATCCTCCTCTTTATGTTTGCTTATGATATGTTGAAGTTGGGATATTTTGTAAGGAAGGACCTTATATCTTTGTTCCTAAATAATGGTGTCATTAGCCGAGTCAACAGCGGCGTTGTGAACTGACTACAGCTCAAAATTTTGCTACGGGTATTTGAACCCAAGAAACCTAGTAGTTACGTAATAAAATCGATAGTCATAATTCAATGAAATTATTTTTTCCTACATTACGGCTCCATGTCTTATCCGCTTTAGCTATTCATACTTGATCCAAAACCAAGGCCAATGTAATGTAAGGAATATACACCCGATTCTAAATTCCATTGCAAAAATTGTTTTCACATTGATATGATATAGTTACTAGAGAGGAGAAAGATGCACGTGAGGTTTTCTAGCTCATCTTTAATCCATGGGATCCTCAAAAACAAATTACATGATCTGTTGGATTCCCTCTCCACATTGAAATCCTTGAAGAATCTAAACTCGGACAACCCTTTAATATCCCTGATATTACAGAAACACGACTCCCTCGTACAATCTGGTAAAAATATTTTGTACTATTGGCTGCGTAGCCACATTGACATAAAGGGTGAAGAAAGAGCAGATAAAGCAGCCATAGCTGGCCTGTAGTCATCCATCTCCGAATGGAAGATTCCATAGACAGACTTCACATATTGCATAAATCAGCATATTCGTAATCCTTGGCAAAATATGTGGAATGAACAATTCACAATCTTAAGAACACCAAAACCATTATGGAGAGTGTCATCCTTCGTATAGAGGAATTATTTTGCCGATCGCGCAGTGGACACACATACCTGACTCGTGGATATCTCCTGATGGGTGAACCTCGACCGTAATATATACCATGCTAGCGTCCACTGAAAGTGGAGAACATTCTTGTGTAGTCTGTTGATTTCCACCCTGCGAGGCACAAATATTTTGACGTGAATTGCTTGAAGAAACTGTACAAACACGTACCACCCGAGAAAATCTTTGACTGAGACCTGAGAATAGTGTAGAAATTTGACTTTGAAATACATTTAGCCTCTGTCATTATAATGATCTTTACATGATATAATGGTGTCATTTGCCGAGTCAACAGCGGCGTTGTGAAGTGAGTACAGATCAAAATTTTGTTATGGGTATAAGAACCCAAGAAACATAGTAGTTACGTCATAAAGTCGATAGTCATATTTCAATGAAATTACTTTTCCCTACATTACAGCTCCATCTCTTATCCGCTTTAACTATTCATACTTGACCAAAAATCAAGCACAATACAATGCAAGAAATATACACCCAAGTCTAAATTCCATTGCAAAAAGTGTTTTCACATTAATATATAATATAGTTACTAGAGAGGAGAAAGATAACATCTGTTATCATTATAGTATATCAGAATGGTCGAGAATATATTCCATCACCCATCATTCTATATCCTGAACATTTCCCTCGGAGTGTGAAGGCTGGCCTTTGTATGTTTGTTCCTTGTCATTTTCTTAGTGTCCAAATATTTATTGCATTTCTAATTTGTGTATCTCCTCATCTTTTCGTATTCCCTTTCCACATTGAAATCCTTGCAGAATCTCAAATCTGTCAACCCGTTAATATCCCAGATATTACAGAAGCACGATTCCCTTTTATCGTCTGTGAAAAGTATTTTATTTAGTTGGCTGCCGAGGCACCTTGGTATAAATGTGAATGAAAAAGATGATAAAGCAGCCAAAGCTGCCCTGAAGTAGCCCGTTTCCGTATGGAAGATTCCATATACTGAATTCAAATATTGTATCTATCAGCATGTTCGTAATCCTTGGCAAAATATGTAGAATGTAATTGTACAGACTTAAGAACATCAAACCAGCTATCACCCTTCTGGTACGATGGTGTAGAATATGCCCGATGCGTCCTCGCTGCATGTTGTAAAAGGCGACTGATTGGAGGTAATCCATTTGCCGTGGGTTGAGATCCATATTGTTGAAGGAAAGGATCCTGGTAGTTGAAGAGAGGAGATGTTGCAGGTTACCTCTCCGACACCAGACACTATTTTGGCCTTAACGTCAACTAGGTGGGTTGTCAGAAGGGCAATGTCTGACCAATTTGCTAGTTACGCCAAGCTTCAGGGATTATGTTAAAGATATTGAATTTGGCTGGGTTTTTTCAGTAAAAATGTTTCCCTTGTGGTAGATCACGAGTGTTGTTCACCAAACCTTGCTAAGGACATGGCCTCTGATGGCGGTGGCAAGGGTCAATTGAGTAAAGTTTATAGATTGCTTGAAGATATCACCCTGTGTAGCCCTGACACGAGAAACGCATTATGTTGGCGTAAATCTCTGTCCCCTTGTTGGGTTCCAAGGCGGGTGGAGAGCACAGGTGACGAATATTTAATTCTGCCACTATGAGAAAAACAACCAAAAGGACCAGGAATAATTCAACCAGTGACTCGGATGAGAAAAGTCGTCTGAATCATGGAAATTGTCCACGATTTCTCATAATGAGAATAAAAAACTAACAAAACAATCATCTTTGGCGATTTCAAAGCACTCAATGCTTGGTAGAGAGCCAAGGGGTCTAAAAAAACTTCATTCGGGGCAACTGTTTGTGGAGTGTAGCTGCAAAGCTCACTCGGATAATTTAATTCGAACAAAACGGTTTGTGGACATACCTATTAAAATATTTCCACACAAATCTCTCAATTCATTAAGAGGTATTGTTCGATCCAGAGATTTAGATGGCTGCAGTGAGGCTGAGATTCTCGACAATCTCAGCTCTCAGAACGTCTCTCAAGTGAAACTAATCAACATTCGCCGTAACGAAAAGTTAATTCCAACGAACACTTACATACTGACGTTCAGCAGGGCCACTTTGCCTACATCGATCAAAGCCGGGTTCTTGAGTATCCCTGATGACCCTTTCATTTCTAATCCTTTGCTGCGTTTCAACTGCCAGAAATACGGCCACTACAAAGATGACTGCAAGAGGAAACAAATCTGCCACAGATGCAGGCAAGAGGGTCACGACGGATCGTCCTGCTCAGAGAAAATCTCTTGTGCAAATTGCCAGGCAGAACATTTCACATACTCTAGAGACTGCTCCAAGTGGAAATAAGAAAAGGACATCCAACGTGTTAAACAGGAGGAAGGTGTGAGCTTTCCTGAGGCAAGCAAATTTGTTCAAGCCACAGCTCCACTTAACACAGCTGGCAAATTCTACTCCAGCGCAGGTAGAGTGGAGACGAAATCTTTCAAAAATGCTGTCTGTACGCAGACATACATTAGATGACCCGAAGGTCAAGTTAAATTCACAGTCCTCACGCCACCAAAACCCGTGGTAGGCGCAACACAAACCAATATCGAAGTACATCAAAGAATCAGTTTGACAGTGTACCAATTAAGAGACCGTACCACCCTATAAGATCTTGGACGTTTTAAGGGAATGCGGTTTAGAAAAAGAATTTTAGTCATGTTTTGATGGCTTTACATGTGTTACCTTATATTTTTCTATGTACATTTTACAGAAGTGTAACAGTTTTTACTTTTCCTATTTTATCTTGTTACACTTTACGTTTACATTTATTTGGAAGGGTTTATCTGGTTTTTTTGGGGGGAATTCTTTTTTACATTTTTCAAACATCTACGATTAGTTGATACAATATAGCCTCTATGGTGTTGAGATAGTCTAAAGATCTACTACTACTTGATTTTAAGTAATAACGAATACATTACTGTACGATATTTAATAGTGAAAACAAACAGATTACATCACGTTAGAAAATTCTAATTATTACAGACTTGTCTGAAATAAAAAAGATTGGGAGGGAGAATTGATACTATAATAAATTCAGATTGTCATACAAGATAAATAATGCCTGGCTCGTGATAGTATAATTCTGACCAGTCACAGCATCAACACTAGCTTTCACTGTTTCATATGTTTTAATTATTAGTCGATCGGATTGGACTTCCGGTATGTCAGGGGTGGATAGCACAGTGAAAGCAGTTCAAGCTATTTTATGAGTTTGATAAGTATAGGCATACAATTTGGATTAGACGAAAACGAGCGTGCGTTGTATCAATCAGGAATTAGTGACTTTATATGGTGTTCACGTTTGACCACATGCTTGCTACGTACATGTAGAAATCCGAGCAAGTTGTATAAAACAGAGTACGCAGAGTAGGCCTCTAGTACTGAAGGTCAAAAGTTACCTGCTACAAAGAGATGGGTATCGGTATCGAACAATAGAGGTATAGGATCAGATGTTTTATACAATCGGACAGTGCTCACGATTAAAAATAGTGTATTTACATATGCGATGGGATCTAATAGCTGAAACAGCTTCATGCAGCAACCTATCCACAATGAATCTAGAACGGCAAGTCCCCATATCACCTTAGCTACATGGGTAGGCAGCCCCAGGAAGTGCCAACTGAACCCAAATCAAAGCCAGATTCGACCAATGACCCAGGCTAGTGTATCGGCGTTGACCCAACTCAACCCGATGTCATCTCCAGCAATTTTTGAACTAATTCTAAACAACACTAAGAATCTGATCAATTACACGATTATTCTATTAGCACGGAATCACTTACTGACATAAGCATGGAAACTCTTATGCACGAGGTAAGAGGCGAAGTGAGAAAACTGAGTGATCGTTTCAATTGATTTGAAATATCCCTGGAAGTAGTAAAGGCCAAAACCAAGCATCTCACTCGACAAAAGCAGGACTTATGTAGGGAAGTGTATGAACTCTCCGGAATGGTGAATTACGTAGAAAAAACGGACACAGCTAATTGAAAGAAACCAAGAATACCAAAAACCACAATCAAGACGAGAAAACCTTTTGTTTTATGGTCTTCGAGAGAAACGAGGAGAAAAGTTGGAAGAAACGGAATTTGCAATAAAGCAATATATATCAGATACAATTGGATTAGATACAAAGGAGATTGAGGTATTGAGAGCTCACAGACTGAAATCAAATGAAAAACCACACCCGGTCATGATGAAATTTACAAAATACAATGATAAGCAGAACATTTTCGCATGTATCGCAATGTTCGAAAGCAAAGATCCCGTGTTACTGCAGCGGCTGATAAGGAAGCATATCCTGCTCCCAGAGAATACGTGAACACAGAACCAGAGTTTCGTATCGTGGAAGACTTCGCTATTCGTGTACGTCGTGCGCGGACAAACCTGTATCCGACCCTAAAGAAATCAATGGAAGAAGGTATTTAACAAGTATGAGAAACTGATTACTAACAGTCATACGTATGTGTTTGATGATATCAAAAAGGAACCCGTGTTGTTTGCTTAGCCGAGGCTTGATTAGGACAGGAGAGAGAGAGAGAGAGAGAGAGAGAGAGAGAGAGAGAGAGAGAGAGAGAGAGAGAGAGAGAGAGAGAGAGAGAGAAAGAGGGAGAGAGAGAGAGAGAGGAATGGCAGTGTAACATACAAGCATAATGGTGTCAGGTATTTAATATGGAGCATTTCTGGGTTAGGTGGCAAAATAGAATACAGTGAATTTATAACGCATGTTCAAATTTTGATATTATTGGTTTTTATAGAGACTTGTGCAGATACAACAATTCAATTTACTTTACAAAGATATAGATGTTTTGACAGTATTCGAACAAAAACACAAACAGCAAAGACAAACTCTGTGGGTATAGCTGTATATGTACGTGAGACACTTTTTATACATTGGAAAATGTTTGAAGAACATAGTACTTCTAAAAACATTATTTGGTTAGTCATCACTTCTAATTTTGATATATTTTTGGACCTTGTTTTTGGATATATGTATATTTAGCCAGAATACTCATCCATTAACTTTGAGGAAAATACATTTTGCAATTATAGAACATGAGATGGCTATATTAAAAGAGAAATACACAGATAATAAATGTATACTTGCTGGTGATTTTAACGCGTACACAAGTACTTAACCCGATTTAATTATATATGATAACACTATTGACCCACTTCTTGATTTTAATTATACGTAAGATACGGAGTTCGATAACCGTGCAAACCAAGATCAAAGGGAGATAAACCATTATGGAAAAACTTATTAACTTGTGCACAATTACTGGACTTGGAATTTTGAATGGTAGGTGTGGTGCAGATAAAGGCAATTGTAAAATATACATATATTCAAGATAATTCGGCTACTACAATATATTATGTTTTTGCTGATCAACCGATTTATAATTACTTATCTTCCTTTGATGTTGACGATAGAATAGAATCAAAACATATGCCAATACTGGTCTCTATTGAATAGTTCGACATATATGATTACAAGGGCATGTCTGACAATTTATATATTATTCCAATGCATAAGTACATATGGGACAAATCAAAAGGACCACAATTGTTAGAGTCATTGCAACTTTATTTACACAAAGATCTGAAAATATTACAAGCAGTTGTGTAATAGGATCGTTGGCAGCAAGTATTGAACTTTTAAATAATGTATATTATGACGCTGCAAAAGAAATGAAAGTCTTTGTTTCAAGACGGGAAAATAGTGTTATTAGTGTTAGCAGAATTTCGAAACTCCAGCCACGGTTTGATGGAGATTGTAAGTTTGCCAAAAATATTGCTCGAAGTACGCTCTGAATGTTTCCGTTTAACAAAACATCTGAATTACTTGAATAACGTTTCATCGTAATGCTTATAAAGCGATTTGCAGAATTTAAAAAAAAAAAAAAAAAAACGTTAAAAATGAGCGAAAAGATACACTCCTACATGCCTTGTATACCAATGATATTAAAACAATTTTGGGGGTTACTCAAGCGCCTTGTGCCTACTGTAAATATTAGCACTCTCTGTTCAGCTTAGTGTACATATTTTTCTGAGTTTTCAATATAATATACGAAGTTGAACAGTCCCAAGATAATGAAAATCTCATTATCCAGCAAGAACTCCAAGACAATGTAATATCAGAGAAAGGTGAGAAGCGCACTGTCAAACGTGAAAAACTAAAAAAGCCGCAGAAATAGATGCTTTATCGAGTGATTTTTTTAAGTGCACTAGCCATATTATTACTCCAATACTTGGTTATTTAATAAATTATTTGATACTGGTTATTTTCCACAAAACTGGTCAACAGCGATAATAATCCCAATGATACAAGTTTAAGGTATTTACAACTGTTGTGAATAACCGATTACATGAATGGGTTGCACAAGATGAACTTCAATAAAAGAACAGACTGGCTTCACGTTTGGATACTAAACAGTTGATAGTATATTCATGGTATATACATTCTTAAGTAAATATCTGAGGAAAGCACGAGGGAGATTTTATGCCTTTTTTTTTAATAGATTTTGAAACGGCTTTTGATCGAGCAGAAAGAATTCTTTTATACCATAAACTTTTAAATTGTAATACAAGTACCAAAATGTTACGAATGATTAAAGCAAGCTATACAGATACTGCAGTCACACTTTGAAACTAAAATCATAAACTACAGTCATATTACAGTGTAAAAAATGACAAAAGTAAAGAGGAAACCCAAAGATTATTTTAATAAGAGACACTTGCATTTCAAACTAGGAAATATTTCTCATAACAAGGGTGTAACAAGTGAGAAAAATATAGAGGAGGATGCCACAAAAACACAATGTAAAATACATTTCGAGGGAGAGTAAGAAACATTTCATCCAAAATGCAGCTGACAAAATATTGCACAAAAGATCAGTTATTCTGAGAGACATGGCTCTTCACACAGTTCCTAATTGTAATTTTAAAAAAATGGAAAATACATCTACCATTTTAGTGTTAAAGCTCAGATGTGTTAATTTTGCAAACATATTTCGAAATTCCATTCACGAGTGGTCAGAAGCACACCAGGTCCAATGAATATTTGCAAGACCATGTGCGTCGACGCCGCAAAATATAGTTGCCATGTTACAGTTGTCTCGGATTACTTTAGGCACGCGTGCGTATAGTTGTATAAAATATATCACATCTGTGTTTTTATGTCGGCCTTGGAAAAATATTTGCGCGGGATTGATTTGGTGTTCAAGCATTACATCGTCGTACACGACAAGATTATTCACGCTTGAATCAAGATCATAAATTGTAGGCGCTTTGTCGATTGTGGAAAAGAAATCAACCGTGGTTGTGGTGGTTTTATCACCCAACGACGATACCTGAAGTGCTTCCGAAAAATCTTTGAGTACGTTGTAACACGTTGCAATCACGTACAACCGATCCCACGTCAGCCATCGTAAAATCATATTCAACAACAGTTGGGTTTTCCCTAAACCGGCCGCTGATGCAATTCTACTAAAAACTTTTACAATTACTCGGAAAATTATTTCACATCCACCACCGTTGCAATCGCTAGGGAACAATTTTGTTCGGTTTCTGTATGCACCTGGGGAGTTAGAAGGTGGGCAACATCGTGCAACTGATCCGGTATGGTCCGTTGATGTATTTACTATCTCGGCCCGGACTAACTTTCCAAGGCAACCAACACTTAATTATTTGGCGCCTCTGGATGAGCAATCGCGAGACCGGTCGGAGGTCCAACTTCCAGGAAGAGCATTTGTGCAAGAGGAATTGCAAGTCGTTCCCGCGAATACGGAACTGCCACCAAGATCTATTTTACGCTAGTGTAAGAGTTGTAAGTTGATCCACAATCGCATAATATCCAAATGCTTAAGTGGTAATTCCATCGGGAAATATCCATCGTTTGGTGTCCAGCAGTGACAAACTCACCTTGGTGCATCGATACACCCTGATGTGATGTTTTTTTACTCCTGATCATGTTGGCGGTATGTGTGTATTCACATCGCTCGCGAAGACATTTCACATACATCTCGTGTATGAGATTCTTTTGAACAATAACCCGTGGAACTCCTTTCAGCTTTTTGGTATTTTTGGGTTTGATCACAATCGAGTACATTTAAGGGTCGCAGTTCCATGTATTCTTTGATAGGTTTACCCGCAGATTCATCCTGAAATTTACCCACAACTTTTTTGCTTGTATTGTTTTGTAGCGGGTGATCTTTGGGATAATCGCTGATATCAAATTCATTATGCAATTGTGGTAACAAAATGTCATCGTATACGTTATTGGTGGTTATATGCAACAGCAGCGAATCTGTGTCGGTGTAAAGTATCTTGACACGATCGTGGCAAAACGGTTTTATTTGATCATAATAAAACTGATATACGAGCAGCTTCGACAAATCCAGCACGAACGCGCCAGCGTAGATTGGCTTTGTCAGCTTCAGTTTCGATTTTTTACTATGTACGGCAACAAGCCCGCCATCGAAGATCTTTCGAAATTCGAATGCCCGGTCCACGATGAACCTTCGAAGCTTGTCCGGTTCAGTATCACGGACAAGGTCAACGCGGATTCGCTTCTGCAAATTTTAAATTGTCTTGCCGAATACAAAATTGTTGATTAGTTTGAAGATATCTTTCTCAACCTCGTTAGTGGCCTTTTTACGCAGATCAGTATTCATCTGGATATAAGGAGCCATCCGAGCGTGTTGGCGAAATCTAAGCACCCGATGAATTTTGTTTATACGCATTCCCAATCGTAGATACAACTGCAGGCTTTCGCACGTGAACTATATAGTTGGTTTTCCGCCTCAGACTTGGAACAAGTTTGGTGCATTCGGTAAACTTGCGTCCGGATTCGTCTACGATCGTGCACGGATACCGGGATAGCCATGCGCGGGATACTGACAACGCTTCCGATGCCAGCGGATAGTCGTTGTGGGCGTGGTGAAGCTCATACGGGTACTCCAAGTCGACTTCGAAGAAGTATCAGTGATCGCGTAATTTCGCATAAGTGAAACCGAAAGCACCATCGCAGATCCAGCAATGAGTGGCCGCGATAGACTCTTCAATATCATCGCGGGTCATGATCATGTCAGCGGGCGAATTGAGCTATTCATGGATCCATTTCCTGAGAACCTCGAGCGATTTAAGAAACACCTCAACCGAGTTCTGGCCACGATATAATATTGGTGGCACCACTACTCCATCGCATCTGACGACAATGGAACCAAACCCTCATGGGATTTATTCCACAACTTGTGTTGTATTTGAGTTAACCTCAGGATCGTTCACTGGAACATTCAAACATTCAAAGTCCGCATAAATCACATACGGAACTTTCATCTTTCGTTGCAACGCGGTAAATTTCAAAATGTTTTTGCCGGGTTCTGTCATTATCGTACGCTGAGGGTTTTTTTTAAAATAATTCCACCACAACAAGTCATGGTCCGCGAGCAGCTGTTGGGTGCTAAACAAATGCAGGCAACGTTTGCATGGAAATTTTTTACCCGTGTGCTTGCTTTGTCGGTTAAGCAGCCTCGAAAGATTCTTTATCCACACATAGCGAAATAGCGACTCTGAACCATTCATGCTGCTTATCAATAGCAGATTAATCTTGGTCCGTCCATGCGAATTTTCGTTTTGCACATGCGGGGATAGTGCAAGCGGATACAAGACTTTGTTTAAAGTGTACCCGTTAACGGCGATACTGGGATTAAGCTCTACAAACTTCTTGAGTATCACCTTGGTAACCTGCACCGGAAATTCAATGTAACTAAAATCAAGTTCACCCAAGTATTGCTGGTATTTTCAGGGCTGATATGTATTGTCACGAGCGGGATGAAACGCTGACGCTATCCTCAGCATCTTTGAGGTTCGTAATTATAAGTGAACCACCATGAAGCCACACAGTTTGGGTTTCAAATCCATCTTTGTCTAATGACTTGCGATTAAGTGGCATAGTCAAATGTACATTCACAACAATATCCGCTTTAACTCCGATGGTGTTGGAGCGTTGTAACGTCGATACGATTTCCGGGCGCATATTCGATAAAAATTGTATCATGTCTTTGCTTGCCGCGTACGCATTTTGAATAATCTCAGAGTAATCCACATGATTGTTCTTACCCTTGTGAAACTTAAGCTGCCTCAGCGTCGATAACAGCCGCGGTACGACGGCGGTCTTTTTCAAACATACCCGACTACCTCACCGATGATAGCGGCTGCGACACATCGATGGTTTTGTTCATCCGCGAGATTGTTCGCAATTTCTGCAGGCTTGACTCATGGAGGAATTTCGATATTGAATCGTGCTGCTGTTTCACGAAGCTGTCTCACGGTCTGGCGCTGTTCAGCTACGATACCTAATAACACGAGTATGTTAGCTTTTATTGCACCTCTTGGTATTGGTATGTTACGCTCGCGCACGAATTGTCTCAGTTGGCGCACCGTTGCTGTTGCGGTTGCGGTTCGGTTACAGGTCCTAATCGCGCACGTATGTCAGTTTTTCGCATGTTATTCGTATCTCACGCGTCCGCGCGAGTTCTTTTAGTTGAATCACAGTCGGCATACTATTATATAAGGGCAAATCTTTGTCTAATGGTGAATTCGGTCAATAAATTTGTTAAGAAATTTTCACTTTACTGGGGTTGGAAACGGCAATTGCCTCAATCCTGGCTATTATTTCATTATTTCCGCAATTTTCTTCACAATTAGTTCCGCTGTTGTTGCGCAGGCGGATCTTTGACTGCGTGCGCGATAATACTCGCGCACAGATCAGCATGGTCGGCAAAGCTGATTACGAGACTTTTCTCCAATACCACATCGAACACATGGTCGAGCACCCGAGCACCCGGACCAATATGTAACGAGAGCAAATGTGATTTACAGTATTCGTAATGGCATGTTCAGCCGCATAGTTCAAGTTTTCTAAGGCATACGCCTTGGCGTTGATTTCGTCCTAATGCCATTTAACTTTTTATATATTTGCAAATTTTATTCTCTAATAGACAAAATGATCTGTGTTTTCGATTGATGGCGTCCATATATTCTGGCGTTTGTGCTCCTCATCCTTATCATGACCGGTAAATGGTTGCAAAAGATGCTCGCAGTGGATAGTGTTAGATTATATGACCATTCGCTGTAAACGACTTTTCATCCGTCAGTGTAATTTCCAAATTACGGGCCTGGATTTTTAAACAAAATCGGTAACCAGTCCGCATCGACTGAGAATCAAACTCAAACCGATTTTTGTGCTTGAATATAATTTTCTTCAATTCGGTATTTGGTCAAATCACTTCATACTCATCAGTACCATTAAATATTATACCAACTCGTAAATGACCGGACCTTGTACAATGAAATCCCATAACATAAAATGTCTTGCACTTTTTGTTGAATATTGATCCCATATTTTCTGCCTCTTTGCCTGAAAATCTCGCGTGAACAAACTTCACACATTATCACATTATGACATTCGCTTAGAATAATGGCATCTCGACCGTCGCTTAGAATCTTCCTCTTTCTGCTTCTCTCTAACAATTATTCTATCACCAGCCTCTTTATGTATTTGCGCCCACTATTTCCTTTTTTTTGAAACATTCTTCCGCCGATTTTGTATTTCTGATAAATCTATTGCTGTTTATAATTTCTTGCAACTCATCATTATCAAATGTATCTAAAAATTCGTCATAATTCATTTTTCT
This sequence comes from Margaritifera margaritifera, assembly GCA_029931535.1. Taxonomy (NCBI): domain Eukaryota; kingdom Metazoa; phylum Mollusca; class Bivalvia; order Unionida; family Margaritiferidae; genus Margaritifera; species Margaritifera margaritifera. The sequence goes on from JAQPZY010001658.1 coordinate 652,698, forward strand.
GAACACTTTCCTATATTGTAATACGAAAAGCATTTCTCTAATTAATATCTTCTTGGTGATCTTCAAGACTTCTACAATAATCGCTCACTGTTTCTGTGTCGTCGTTGTCGTCGTCGTCGTCATCATCATCGATATTGTCATCATGATAATAGTTTTCGCTCGTTTTGCTATCTGTATTAGACGGCGCAGCCAACTTAAGCGATTTTATTTTTTCTTGTACGATATCAAATAATGCTTTTTCAGGCTTTTTCTCATAAGCTTGACCAAGTTAACATCGTTGCTGTTCCAAGATAACTCCTAAGTTGACAAAGTTATCAAAATGCTCCGGATACGTGTTTGAAAAATCATATAAAATCTTTTGATCCTCTTTGATAAATCTGTATGATGCATTTAAGCGAAACAGCGACTCAATCTTTTCTGAGACGTTTCGCACACTCCACCTGTTTGGTAGATTACTTCCAGGATTGGATATTTTGGTATATTCTTTTAGAATACTGTATGCATCAATCTGTGAATTTTTCGCCATTGTTATATATACCGGGTAAATGTGTAACCTAATATTTTCGAATAAACAATGCCACAGTCAGTGTAAAATATACCGCGATCAATAATCCTGCATTGCCATAGTGATATAAATATATAAAGTCGATATAAATATAGTTATGCAACGAAAACAATACAAGCAAAATATTTTATACAGTATACCGCGTTCAATAACTGAATTTTTACAGTAGTATTTTTAGTCTCAGATTGTAGTATAGCCACAATTAATAATATAGGCCAAACACACAGGCAACTCCAAGCTCAGATACGCAACCGCGCTAGCGACCAAACAGGTATTGGTAAGTAAACCTCAATACACATCACCGCTTATGCTGGGGAAAATTCCTGTCGCGACTTTGCGATATAAATCGTAGCGATTACCCGCTACGATTATAATTTTGTAAACATACATCGTATGCATTTATATGGAACGACTAAGATAACAATAATAAAGTCATGGGGTATAGAAGGGCTGACTTGTCCCAGTAACAAAAATCTCAAAGATACAGTATGTTACTACTCGAGATTGTGACTAACTGATCTATTAATGACTTAAAATATATCTTAAAATTTTTTAGGCCATGACCTTTGAGGGAAGAAAAAGTGTGCAGTGGAGGGAGACTGTTATGTATGAAAGCAAATACAAAAATAGAAAAACAAAACCTATATCTCTATCAGCCTTTCAACTTTCTAATATATCACGGGCGCTATGTCGTGTCACAATCAAAACATATCTTAAACAGGTATAAAATGTACAAATTCTGTGCAACGCCTGCAGTCACATTAAGAGTAAAAAAAAAACTACTTCCAAGTGCAATGGAAGCACCAATAGCCCACTGGGTTACGTTATTGGACTAAAGCACTGAACTCTAAATCAGGCAGCCGTGGGGCTCAAGACAACGGGAATGTGATGTGTTTTCACTATAGGTATGGCAACAAGGAAGTTTACAGTAGGTGGGGAGAGAGAGAGAGAGAGAGACAGAGAGAGAGAGAGAGAGAGAGAGCGACGCCAGTAACTCATCAATGAAACAAATGAATTTCGAAATAGTGGTGCAAGATTCCAGTGCAGAGTAAAAACTCATAGAGATGAAGATACTTTTCAGGAAATCAATGCCTTAATTTTTTTCTGTTAAAGCAAACCACGTGCCTTGAAATAAAATATAATATTGGTTTATCTTGCAGATTTACAGGATGAAACGAAAGAAGACACGCACAACTTATATTCTGAGGGCAAATGAGATATATTTGTGTAACGAAATTTATCCCAGTCTGGACGAGATACCAGTTTAGTTCAAATGAACCTTAAAACCACGAGATCCTACAAATATATGCAAACTTAATGTTTCAGTAGCTTGATAACATTGGCAGAAATTTATTTTCTCTGTGCGGGATAAATTACTAAACTGATTGGAAAGTAACAAACATTTTCGTTATTTGTGGACTATGCTTACACCTTTGCTTTGATATTCGATGAAGTTGATTCCGTCTTCTGTTTCTCTGATGGTATAAACTATTCCGACATCCTCAGAAAATACAGGGTCAGACTAAAACAATGACACATAACCGTACATCATAATATTAATTGTAACCTTATACTGAAACTTGGAAAAATAATTGATACTTAAACAGTTTGACTATTATCCTGTGTATGAGGTATGAGTAATAAAAGAAACGCACACACACAATATATATATATATATATATATATATATATATATATATATATATATATATATATATATATATATTCAGCGATGGACTCCACTATTATCCTTCATACTCCAGAAAGTTGTTTTCGCATACGGGTATATTGGTCTGAAAGTAAGTATCCTAGTAGTGCCATATTAAGGCTTGCATTTTATTAGCGGTACGAGAAAGACAAGCAAATTCTGGCTATTGAGTTTATGAACGAGTGGATGTATCATGGACGTATCAGATCCAAATGTGATAGTCTATGTAAAGATATTGGATATATCATGGACGTATCAAATCCAACTGTAACAATCTGTGTAAAGAGATTGGATATATCATGGAAGTATCAAATTCAACTGTGACTAGTCATAGAGCTAGATTAATTATTTAATTACATTTACTGCATCCTATACCAATCACATGTAATATTCCAATATAATATTAATATAATATTGGTGAAATATAGCCCTGAATAGTGCACTGCATCTCTTGCATATTTCTATTTGCTATTAAAATTTCAAACCGATGTTACAAAAATATCAATTCAAATAGAAAGGTAGCGTATGCATTCACTTGTACAATTTCTCCGCATTTCTAGTTTAATACTAAATCTAATAAGAGCATTCAGCCTACTATCAATATTTATGAAATAAGGTCTTACCGACCTTGCCATTCATGTGTACTAACTTTAATGAAGGTTGATCCTTATAATATCAGTATCTTTCATACAGCAATGTCCCCAAAAGGGGCTGTTATAATATCTCTCCCTATTTGAATCACAAGGCAACATGTAATTGTGATAGTGCTAATCCTTTCAACCCAATCCTAAAGGTTTAAGCAGAACTGCAATTGTGTTTGTAAGTTAAGGGTCCAGTATTAAAAACAATATTATATCGAATATTCTTATAACACCATAAGATAAACGTACCTCACTCAAACACTATAACCTTGACCTTGAAGTTTACAATCAGCCAAAAGCTAGACTATGACTGGACAACTATTTAACATAACTCAACTCAGACAATCCTTTTAAAAACGGGGGCGGACACATGCAGATTATATTAACTCTTTTTGCTGTTATTATTATTATTATTATTATTATTATTGATCTGACTAAAGGTACATGAATCGATGTAAATACATTTCTCTGTCATGGAAAGATCCAACCATGCTAGATATATTTAAGTATGCCTAATGAATTTTAAAATTGTAAATTTACAACTCTATTGTTTATCATATATTGCATGTACTCTGTTTGCTTCTTATTATTCACAATCTGAATATTTTCACGATCGATCTGTTTTTATGTCATGCTCTAGGGACATGACTCTGAAGAAACTACAATACGGTAAATACAATATCAATAAATCATATTCTATGGGATAACATGAACTTTGTAGTGGTTGAAATCTTATTCATATGGGAATTAAGACTTGAACTATTTTACTGAAACAATTAAATGACAATAACATCAAAGATCATTCACCAAGTCCTAAATAACATATTACCTTCGTGTATATTCATTTCTGCAGCTCATTTAATTGGTTGTTTAGTCAGATTCTGAAAAAGAATCGCTGTTTTATTTTTTGTTTTTGCTTTTTAAATACAACACATATAGAAATAGGAAGAAAGCCACCCAATGTGAAGGTGTACTATAAGAGCTACAAACATTAGATTATGTTTCAAAGAATAGCTAATATTTTACGAAATGATATTATGTAAATTCTTTAATATTTTCATGCAATAATCAGATATTCGCATTGTAATATTTTGCAGCACTAAAAAAATGCATTTACATTGCAACAATTTCAGTAGACAATGCTGATGGTTTTTGGTCATGTAAGACTATAATAACAATGAAAATCCTCTGCAAATCAAGTAAAATTATCTTTGTTTTATCACCCTATCAGTTTATATGATAAAATGTTTAAATCAATGCAATAAATGCAAAGAAAAGCAAAACACCGTCACCATATTTTTTATAAACAAAATTATCGTGGTCCTCATCTAAATAAAAACAGAAAGTGCATTGTAACCAGGCACATTCTTGAAATACCATTTTGTCGCTTCAAACTCAATTTGTATCGATAAGCAAGACAATTGTAAGAAGAGAAGAAAATAAAAATAAACTCACTTTAAAAGTACCCTGCAGAAAACTAACACCGTTTTCTTCATTACATGGAAACTCAAATAGTCCGTACTCTCCTATCAGGTACAACTGCAGGAAAATTGGCAAAAGGTTACATATATCTGCTACTTTACCTACAAGTGAATATGATTAATATATATTTTTATCACAGTTCGACCCATCCTCATTTAAAATGTGCAAAATTGTATTCGATCGTGGCAAGTAATCGATGGGTGTTATAAACAATTAATTATATTCTAAATAACCAGTATTCTTAATGTAAATTCGCTCGGATCTACGTGCTCTATCAAATGTCTTATTACTAACTCATTGTAAGCCGTGTTTTGCAGAATAGGGAACATTTAAGTCTATATCCGAATCAAATTTGACAAAAAAGTAGCGGATCCGATTTTCTCATTCGCTCACACGCTCCTGGATGCTGATGAGGATACTATACCACGAACGTCGAGAGTTTATAGACGTGTCAATAAATCATGGTTTTACTATGCTTCCAGAAACAGAAACAATTCTCTCGACAACATTCACGAGAGAACTATTCCAAAAACATCTGCCGTGTCAAACATTTGAAACAAAAGGTTTCTTTAAAGTTAAAATCTGTAACGCTAACAATTACAATAAAAGTTTTACTCTCAGAGACTTTTGATCAAACCCATGATACGTTAGCAGGACCAGATAATATCTACTATTAACTTTTGAAGCACATTTACCCAAACTGGCAACTGCCCGCCATCATGGCGAGAAGCAACGGTGATACCAGTACCCAAAAGTAGTGGAATAAGCTATACCGAGCCTTCCAACTCTTGTCTCGTGTCACTAACAAGCTGTGTTTGAACAAGCATGGAAAGAATGATTCACAAGAGACTTCTCTGGTATCTTGAATTCAACAAACTACTATAAGACTATCAAAGTTAATTCAGGCGCCAGCGGAGCACAATCGACCATCCAGTCAGACTTGAAACATTCAAAAGAGAAGCTTTCATAAAAGAACCAAAATAAAGACTAGCTATATTTTGTACTTAGAGATTGCTAATAACACAGCATGGAAGTACAGCAAAATAAATAACTATTCGATCTAGGTTTATGTGGCCTCCTACCTACCTTTATATCTAAATATTTAAAAGATAGAAATTTCAGAGGTAAGGTAGGTCCAGCCCTAAAAACTATCCTCATAATATGTGTGTACCCAGGCTCCACCGTGTACTGATCGGGTCAGAATCTTACCAAGTCGTCCTTAGTTATCAAGTGGTCCTTAGTTCCAAATATGAAACCTTTTATGATCGGAATTCAAATTGTTTCCCACGTTTTGGCATACGAATGCATCTTTAGCTAGAAACATGAAGAAACAATCTTGATAATATTGTACAATTTCATGTTCCCAATTGTCCACCTTAGTTACTAAAACCCCACACAATAATAGTTTATCTTGGCCATTACAACCCCCCCCCCAAAAAAAAAAAAAAAACAAAAAAAAAAACAAACCAAAAACAATTTACTAACCCGCTCGATGTTCATAGTATGTTGAATGAAATTAAGATTCCTATCATCCTAATATACAGACGGCTCAAAAGATGAAAGAAGGCTGCAGATACTGGTGCAACTCTCCACAACACCATCTCGAGCTGGTTACCTTATAAAGTCTGTATTTTTACCGCAAACATTACAGCCATACTCAAATCTTGAATCTACATCGAACGTCACACAAAATAAATCTCCAAAAGATATTATGTACTATTGGCTGCTTAGACACATTGGGATAGAAAGTAATGAAAAGGCAGATAAGACAGCTAAGGCATCTCTGCAGTAACCAGTTTCCACATGGAAGATTACATTGGAAGGGCTTCCACTTTTATATAAATCGTAAAATATTTTGTATACTTGGCAAAACATGTGGAAAGAAAACTACATCAACAAGCTTCAGAATATGAAACCCATCCTTGGAGAGTGTCATTCCTCATATAGAACAAACTTGCAGAGATGATGTGGTATTGTGTGTCGCGTATAGGAGACACATACCTGACCCATGGATACATTCTGAAGGGTAAGCCTTGACTAGAACTGGATGAAAAACGAGGTTCCTGTCAACGAAAACTTGACGGCAACCGTTAGTAAACCATAGTTGCCGATACATTTCAGTTTCCATTGTTTTTCAGCCAATTTCCGTAATGCGGAAACAATCTGAAACCGCAGCTAAACGCTGACTAAACTATAAATAGTCCATATTTATTATTTTAACATACCTAGACTGCTGGAAAAAATATTGTTTTTCACGTGTAGCTGAAACATTTACTCGGCAGGACAAGTATCTTTGAGACTTTTGATGGGAATATTTTAGTACAGAATATAGTTGCACTTATTTATTAAGATACTTGTCTATGTTCATCATTTTGATTTTAAAAATGCACTTCAGTTATATGGATAAATAAATGATAGTAAATAATACATTTTTTTGCATTGAAGAGATGGAATAAAGTTGTGTTCAGTTTCTAAAGAAAGAAAACTCGAAAATTAATTTACTCAAACGTATTTAAACAGTTCCAAGCGAGAGAGAGAGAGAGAGAGAGAGAGACACACACAGACAGAGACAGAGAGCGACAGCAGCAGAGTCCAGTGTTCACTGGGGTCAATTTGAAGTTGGTACCAAATATTTTAAAAGCATCTTTGTGAAACAATACTCTCTACCCAGGATAACATAAAGATATGTGCTATGCAGGTCTAATATTTATATCTTTTTTGTACCCATAGCACATCCATTAATTGTGAGTTAATGATCAGTTTGTCCGCGTAAACAGTTCTTCAAACCGTTCCAGAGAATGAGCAACAGTTAAAAATGATAATTTTATAGTGTCTAAAGGACCTCCATAATCAGTCAACAGAATCATATTCACCATGACTATAATTTCCCTCTTAAAAGTTTAGCAGTTTCTTCTTGGACCCTGGAATATAAGACCAAACCATCAACATATTCACTCTGTTGTAGAGAAAAGATTTATGGCAAAGAATAGGTTCCGTTAAGTTGCATGATATGATACAAACAGTATTTACAAATCAGCGCAAAGCAGTGTTGATATCGTTCTTCTTCATTCAATTAAGAACTATCCCATTAAAACGACATATCAGGGATCTCATTACGGCTTTCTCGAGACATACAACCACCAGAGGTGACTGACGTACATGTAATTTATGCACATTATATATTATGAAATTTCTGCATAAGATAATTAACTCATAGGTTTCCAACCTTCTTTCTCTTTTACAATGTATTAGCCCTAATTTCTACTATTTGACCAGAAACAACCCTTCTTGAATAGATGTGTGTTGGGGATGACAGATACCCAACTACTGTAGAAAAGACCCCCCTCCCCCTCCAACTCAGCTTTCATGGATTAAGCCCAATATTTACATAGGGCAAGGGACATCTAGAGATGACGTATTCCCTGTTTGTCCGCTTATGTAAAGACTCCAACTGAAAAAAGACGAAAATATATTCTAGAAATTGAAAATTTTATACTGATTATGATAGAATACTGTATGGTCAAACACCTTTAATTAATATTCGACTTGAATACACTTTGTTTCCATGGTATCATATAAATATTTAATGTTAAAGGTTCTAAGTATCTAAAGGCAGTTACATACAACTTGTTTCGCATATTGTGCCAACTTTGGTTAAAATATCTTGAATGGCTTGCATGTGAGGGGGATGAAAAAGAGCAAATACTGCATTCAATTTATGAGACCATCCCCCTCCCCTTGCCGGGTTATAGGGACAATATTGGAATTCAGGCCTTTAAAATGTCTTTGAAATTTTACTTGCTCAGCTTAGCTGGTAGAGAGTCGGACATGTAATCCAAGGTCGGCGTTCCGCTGTCTCTGTGTGTCCTTAAGAAAAACACTAGGCTCTAATTTCGTCTGCATGATATAGCCAATAATGTGTTGAATATGCTGTTAGAAACCAACTAACCGTTGCCCATGGGCATATAAATTTACAATTTTTACTTTCCGCTTAAGTCTTACTTTCCCTGAGTAATCATATAAAGAAAATGGCATAATATGCTTTTAAGATTTCAAGATTATATTTATAATTATCATTTCATCTCAAATAAACAGACAACACATAAAATCACTACACGTTTCATGTAAATCATTATGTGGACTACCAGAGATAGAAAGTTACTTAACCACATGTTAAATTAGTATGAGTAGCAAGTAGTCTAGATGAAAGAAAGAAGGGGGACAAATATTATCTGAACATTTGAGTTCAGCAGAATGCTTTGTCTCATATCTCAACAGCACTTGGATTTATGTTGTGCCTGACTTTTAAATATATATATATATATATATATATATATATATATATATATATATATATATATATATATATATATATATAAGCCATGGCTTGCATATTACGTACATGCTCAAATAACACATTTTGATTAAAAGAAAACTTTAACTGTTGATGAGGATGACGATGTTGCCATATTCATAAAAATGAACGTTATTGCCTCTCTTTTTACTAACATGCACTTGACAAGTCCTAGATTGTTGCGTCAAGCAGAAAAAAAGCTTCCTATGCATTGCTACACCTGTATATATTTACACAGGAAACACAGAAAATCAGTGATTTCTGGGTCCGATAAATCTTGTACCATAGCTACGGGGATACCAGAATGCTTGCACTGGGCTACCAGCTATTGAATTCAGGTAGCCTAGTGACCTAATAAGTATTATAATGATTTGCCATACAATTGTGCAAATGTAATTAGTCAAATAAGTCACAAAAGGAGAACAAGTATAACTGATTCATAACAAGACATATTGAAAGCTCGTACCAAGAAGTTTTATACATTTAAAGAGCATTATCTGGATTACTGAACTTGAGCTGGGCTTCCGTGTTATATTTCTGGAAGCGAAAAGGACGACCATTTGATTTTAAAATCTGTTAGACCCTGGATTTTTTTTATGTCCTTCATGTAGAAGTATCTGCCAAGGCAGGCTTTGCTGTAATGTTCACAAAACTCGAAAGATGCACCTACCTGACTCGGTTGAAGACGATTTCAAATGTGTTTCATATTATTAATGACCTAAGCTATCAATATAAAACCCCTTCCTTCCGTTTATAATACAGGTGCAAGGTTGGGGACGGGGGGGGGGGGAATGTAGATGTAGCTATCGTTACGTGCGTTTACATTTTCGTTTCCGGAGTAAAACTCGCAAATGGTTGAATGTATACCAATCAAATGTGGTATACATATCAAGTATGTTGCGTAGATGCAAAGTGTAGCAAACGCAGGGACAATATCCAAGCCCAGATAACTAAATTTTATTTTTAGAGCCAAAATGATTCTTTTACCAACCTATACCATTTGTTACCATATAGTTTCTCAATACCTACCACTAAATAGTTACATAAAAAGTGGTCACATGTATTAAAATGCGTTGCAACAGGATTATCATTTTTTCTAGCCCTAATTTTAGAAAGGCTTAGCTGTGTTCTTTGGTATAAAGAGTCTCCTGTTTGTCCTACATAGACCGTTTTTCTACATTTCTAACAGAAAACAGAGTAAATTCGTCCTACTGTTTGACAATCTATATGGCCTTGGATTTTGTATTCTTTCCCGTTCCCAACCATTTATACGGGACGAACGAGAAAGAATACAAAATCCAAGGCCATATACAGATCAAAAAACTAAACAGGCTGTCTCCAAAAGGACTCAGTTCTCAATGTGAATTGTAAGGAAGTTTCCAGCTAACGTGACATGTACCGAATGTTTATGTTTTGACGTTAAATTGTGAACGTGAGGTCAACTTTCATTTGTGTACATTCAGAATCCACTGATGAAGGCAAATTAGCCGAAACGTATGGAATCTCTGATAGACATTATTATTTGAAACTCATATATACTCAAAATTTGACACCATTTTCTCCTGCTGGACTAGTAAGTCAAAATTGGAATTGTCGTCCCCTGATAAGGAGTTTATAAACTGAGAGTGCGTGACCGTAAGCTTTGATAAAGAAAGAACATATACTTGCCGTCTTTTTCGACTTGGAGAAAGCTTATGACACCACATGGAAGTACGGCATAATGAATGACCTATTCAACCTAGGTCTAAGTTTCCTCCTACCTAACTTTACCTCAGATTGTTTTAAAGATAGGACCTTCAGAATTAAGGTAGGTAGTACCCTTTCTGAAAGATAACCTCAGGCGATTGGTCTACCTTAGGGCATCATATTGTCAGTCAGGCTGATCAACATCAAAATTAACAGCATAGTGAAATGATTTAATCAAGGAACTGACTGTTCATTGTATATTAAAATTTTTTTGATCTGCAATAGATCAAAGAGTATGCATACTATTGAACGTCAACTACAGATGAACATAAACAAATTGCAGACATGGGCAGAAGAGAACGGGTTCAAATGTTTGAAATATAAAACTAACTGAATGCATTTCTGCCAATTACATCGACACCATGATGACCTAAAGCTCTATCTTGACGATTGTCATATTTATGTTGTGGAATAGGGCAAATTTTAAGGCTTATTTTCGACCGTAAACTAACTTTTCTTCCACATATTAGATACCTCAGGGACAAATGTGAAAAAGCCCTGTATGTAATACGAGTCGTGGCAAACACAGGCCAGGGAGTGCATCAGTCTTGCTTCGGTTATACAGGTCATTAGTAAGATCGAAATTTAACTATGGCTATATTATGTACGTATCAGCTTGTAAATCTTACATGCAGATAGTCGATCCGATACACAATCAGGGACTTAAACTCTGTCTGGGTGCGTTTAGAACTTCACTTTCAGAAATCCTTGAAGTTGAGCCAAATGAACCATCACCTTTTCTCAGACGATCGAAACTGGCTGTTTAGTATACTACCAAACTATCTTCTAATCGATCTAACCCCGCATAGTATGTAGTGTTTAGCCCCAAATACCAAACCTTGTACGTTCAGAAACCAAACTACATTCCACCTTTTGGCATACGAATATGTCCTCACTTAGAAACACCAAAAATCAATGTTGGAAATATTTCAAAATTCAGTATTCCCAAATTGCCAGAGTGGTTATCAAATCCTCCCAAAATAATATTAGACCTTTGCGAATTCATAAAGTCTTCAAGAAATCCTCTTTTTCAGAGTCAAATCAATGAAATCTGGACCTCCTATCGTAGCCATACGCCATTGTATACAGACAGTTCGAAAGATGGAAACAAAGTTGGATCTGCCATCGCAAAACCCTATGGCACCATCTCGTGCAGGTTTTATGATAAAGCGTCAGCTTTTACTGCAGAAGTTACAGACATACTCAAAGCTTTGAACTATATTGAAAATTTGCAAAAAACATATTACATCATCTTTTCGGATTCCCTTTCCATATTGAAAAACCTTGCAGAATCTTAAATCTGAAAATTCGTTAATATCGCAGATATTACAGAAAGATGATGTTCTCATAGAAATCTGGGAAAAGTATTCCATGCTGTTGACTGCCTAGTCACACTGGCATAAAGGGTAATGAAAGGGCAGATAAAGCTGTCAAAGCTGCTCCTAAGACACCCGTTTACAAATGGAAGATTCCCTATAATGACTTTAAATATTTTAAAAATCAGCATGTTTGTCATACTTTGCAAAATATGTAGAATGAAAACTCCACAAACAAACTTAAGAACAACAAACATTTTGCTAAGGTGCCGTAAAGAACTGATATATATATATATATATATATATATATATATATATATATATATATATATATATATGCATGTTTACAGCACCACATCACAAAATGACTGTGTAGTGCCAACTCAAGGTGAAGTTCGAAAAATGTAGAAATCAATTGCACAAAAAATTAAGAAGATAAACCGTATCAAAATAAGTGTAAACATTAAGTACAACAAGATAAAATATAAAAAATAAAGATGTTAAAACTCTGTAAAATGTATATATAATAACAGATAAAGATAACACATGTAAATTCGTTGAAACATTATTAACAGTTGTTGCATAGACCACAGTTAGTAAAAAGTCCAAGATTTTCTCCGATGGTACGTCCTCGTAAGATAGAAAAAACACTGTGGGCGCAAAGAAGGATCAAGGCATTCTTTTTTCGTAATAATGCATGTTTGAAAATATTATTTTGAAGAATTGAGCAAGTTATACAGAGCCCAGTATAACCACTGTTACAGCCTTTAAAAAAACTTAAACGCAAAGCTTTAATATTGCTTTCGACGCCTACGCCAAAAAGTGACTTTTATGTCCCACAATATTTACACATGTGAGACAAAACCATGTTTGTGCAACAGGTCATAGATAAAAAATATCAACAATAACCACTATTGATATTACAACTACTACTACGACTACTACTGCTACTACTTGAGGGCTGGAACATTTTCACTTGCCTACCGGACAAGTGAAAAAAACGTTGATGTGCCTAGGAACAAAATCTACTTGCCCAGGAAATTCTCTCTGTGTTCAGTAGTTGAGTGAGTGATGGTCATTCTTAATGACGCGTTGAATAGTACATGTGTACATGTAGTTTTAACATTACATTTCCTGTTAGAGGCCGTAGAGACCTATACTGTTAAATCTATGGATATTTTTAATATTACATTTTTCCCCTTGTCGCTGTTAATCCTCTAAATGGTGACCTATGATCGATAGACTATCTACAGGTCTATAAGAATAGAATAGGAAAACCTCTTGTACTTTACAAGTTCTAAAATACATTATAGGACTGGGTATTGTATAGTAGGCAGCCAGAAATAGAATTGAAATATGGGTCCAGAGTGTAATTTTTGGATATAGAATGCCATATCTGAAACCAAATATTATCGTCTCAAAGCCAAATTCCCATTAGAGGCCAAAGATACCCAAAATGTTACAAGGTTACATCTCCCACCAAACAGGCACAGTAACATACGTAGTAACCCCACCTCACCCCTTCTCTCTCTCTCTCTCAATCTCTCAGTCTGGCATAAAAATTATATCCAAAGAGTACGATGCACAACTTTGATGTACTTTAGTTTGGACCTTTTTCAAACTTTAACAGAGTCACACAGCATTTTTACAGACAGACAGAAAAAGTCGTCTTTTTGTAACAAACTGACTACTACAGAAACAAATCTGCCTCATAAAAGCACTAGCATTGCAACACAATTTCTGCTTATATGTTTATTAAGCGAAAAGAGTAAAGTTTGTCAGTGTCCTAAATCTAGAAAAATAACTCTGGTCTGAACACACACATCAAGGTTAAATGTTCACTCCGCGTACATTTTGTACAATTATGTCCTACCCGTGAATTGCTAAAATCGAAAATCGCTATCGCCAAACAACAACAATTTCATTGATCTTACGAATTGTAGGACGAACAATGTCAGGTAAACAGATATAATTCAGTGCTAGGGTTGGTAAATTTGTAACATGGTCTCAACAGCAATATTTTCAAGACGGGCACTGAGTAAGCCAAGGTCAAGTCAGTGCTCGGGCTGGCAAATTTGTAACATTTGTCATCGACACTGATGAATGAAAATTTGTCTGGCTTGATACTCAATATGTTTAAAATACAACTTGCTGCCAGTAACATACATATCAATTTAGATTTAGGATAACAAAAATTCTACCCCTCCACCCCCCTTTATTGGGCTTCCTACTGAATTTATAAAGGGTAACCCTAGGTACATTTCCAATCTAGCATCTCCCTTTGTTACCGTAAACCCACAAAAATGGTATCCTAATGTAAATTTCGTATCGTCGCCATAATGCCGCAGAAAAGCAAAAAAAAAAAAAAAAAAAAAAAAAAAACAATGACAGTCTATTGCTAACTTCCTGTTAGACACTATAAACCGCCGAAACATTTTAACATGGGATTCCCGGTTTGAGTCCAAACTGACATTTCCATTTTAAATTCCCGTTAGAGGCCAGAGTGCCATTTCCATGTTAAATTCCCTTTGTCCGCATACCCTTTTTAAGATCGGATTTCCCTTGTCGCTCTAATGCCCTGCTATACTACTCACGGCAAACAGGTTGCCTCCACCCAGTCGCATCTTACGACATGCAGCGAGGACGCATCGGACCTATTCTACAACCCTGTACCCGCAGGGGTAGCATCTGTTGTTAATTGCATCGAAAAATGCGGATTGTCTTCCAAGCTGTATGGTTAAACTCTATTGAATATGAACAATAATTTTTCCTAAAAAAACTGATATTTGTTACTTCGTTAGGCACAGTAATTTCATATCGTATGAATGATGTGAAGAAAAAAAATAATTCAGATGTAAATGGTATACATTTTCTCATCATCATCATCGTCACTAAGACCTCAGTAGTAACGAAAGTGTATTTTCTGACAGTAGAGACCTAACAGTGGGTCACATTCTTGTCGAGTGTATCGACATCCAAACTATGAAACTGAAATTTGATGATATCAATTCGATCCACCTGAGGGCTCAGAAGTGTAGAACAGATCTAATATACTCTCCTGCGTGTCATAAGGAGCGAATAATAGGGTCAAGATCAGCGGTGACACAGTGGTTAGCATGCCGGCCTCTCTATGGAAAGGTGCGGGAAATACGGCACAATGATTAACCTATCCAACCTATGTATAACGGGTCGACCTGTTGTTCCATCGAATTATTTGCAAGAAACTTCAGAGTTAAGAAAGGCAGAACCCTTTCTGAAAGCTATCAGGATACGTGTGTACCTCGTGACAGCATATCGTCACTCACCCTTTTCAACGTCAACAATTAACAACACAATGAAGTGCTTTAATCCAGGAACTGACTGCTTATTATACGTCGGTGATATATTGATCTGCTATATCTCAAGCAGTGTGCATGCTTTGGAACGTCAACTGCATGTATTCATAAACAGAGTTCAAAATCGGTCCGAAAATGTGTTTAAATTTGAGAAATGTAAAACTGGGTGCAATTGTGCAAATAATATAAAACTCACGACGACTCTAAATTCTATCTTGACCTTTCGTTGCAGAGGAGAAGAAATATTTAGGACTTTCTGTAGCCATAAATTAACTTCCATCCTTGTAGTCAGTGTGTTAGGGACAACTATTAAAACGCGCTGAATTTAATACGAGTTGTGACAGTGATCTGGAGAGTAGACGTAATGCCTTAATCTGATTATACGGGACTTTAGTAAGATATAGATTTGACAATGGCAAGATTGCACAAGGATCAACTTGGAAATCTTACCTGCAGTTGCATGTTCTGAAATACGATCACGGACTTGGATTTAGTTCTTCCCGTTTAAAAAGCCTGTATCTTGAGTCAAATGAAGCATCATTTCGTCTCGTACAAACCAAAATTAACATTTAAGTATATTACCAAATTATCCTTTCATTCGTCTAATCCCGTATGTGATATTGACTTTAGACCCCAATACCAAACCCTGTATCCTGAGAAACCAAATTTCATTCCACATTTTCGTTGTAAATTCGTCCTCGTTTAAAAGCAGCTAACATCAGTCTTGCCAATTCAGCAAAATTCTCGATTGCGAAATCGATCATTCAGGTTATTAAAATCAGCAAAAGAATGTTCCATTACAAAAAAGTCCTCAAATAATTTTGTATTATTTCCTCGAGAAATGAAATAAAATCAGCGCCTCCTATTCGTGATCATACGTCCCTAATAGAGACGGCTCGCAAAATGGAGACAAAGTTGCAGCAGTTGTTGCAACACCGCACAGCATGATATAATACCGATTACCCGATAAGCCTAATTTTGCACTAGACAGTATAGCCTTACCAAAATCTTTTAATTAAATCGAAACCTCACGACAAATTTTGACCATATATGTTAACGATTTTGTATTTTTAACTTTATATTTTTCAGAATTTCGTCTTTACCTTGTATCATATCTTGTAGTACTTCATATTGTGCGATTCTTCAGTTTTACATTTCTAAAACTTTGCTTTTAAATGGCACAATATAGCCGATTTTTTGATGAGGTGGCGATAAACGCTAATATGTTGAATAATTTGCAAGGAACACTTTTGGTGTCAAAAAGATGAGTGCACGAGATATACTCAATATAACTGAAGTGCCCATGCATTGTTGTCACCGGAAACGGAGATACCGACTTTGTTATACAAGTTGTGTTTATTGTTAAAATGCTACCTTAATACATTTCTCTTTTTCAAATCATGTGTGGCAGGAAACCAGAATACGTATGGCTAATCAGGGAAGAGTAACATTCTTAAAAAGAAGCAGAGCAGTTAGAACAAAATGTAGGTAACGGCTTGATAGTTATATTAGGAACATATTAACCATACTAGAGGGAATATGTTATCCTATAACAACTACTCTAAATATAGTTAAAAATTCGAAGACCTTCAATTTTTGCTGCAGAAATTACAGCCACATTCAAACCTTTGAACTACATTGAAATCTCTGAAAAACCAAATTAAAGGATCTTTTCAGATTCCATCTCTGCATTGAAAACCTTGCAGGATCTTTAAATCTGACAACCCGTTAATATCCCAGATATTACAGTAACGCGTTCTCCTACACTCTGGGAAAAGTATTATATTCTGTTGGCTACCTAGTAACATTGGCATAAAGGGTAATGAAATGGTAGATAAAACAGCCAAAGTCGCCCTGCAGTCGTCCATTTGTGAATGGAAGCTTCTATATACTGACCACTCGCGGAGTCAGGGTTGTAGAATAGGCCTGATGCGTCCTCTCTGCAGATCGTAAGAGGCGACTGTTGACCTGTTTGCCGTGGGGTGCGTCCCGTTTTGTTGGAAGAGAGGATCCTGGTAATTGAGTAGAGGCGAGGCCGAAGGTTGCCTCTCTAATGCAACACACTACTTTGGCCTCAACTTCAGTTAGACGGGTGGTCAGGAGGACCCGGTCACGCCAAGCTTCAGAGGCTATGTTAAAGAGATTGAATTTGACTGATTTTCATACAGTTCAAATGCCATTTTTGTTATAAATCAAGATAGTATTGTTCAGCAAATCTTTGAAAGGACATAGCCTGGGGGGATGGGGGGGGGGGGCAGGAGTCTGTTGAGTAAAGTTTCTACTTTGCTTGGGTATCCCTGACTTGAGAAGCGCTCTAAATTGGCGTCAATTTCCGTCCTCTTGTTGGGCGCCTAGGCGGATGGGGAGTACGGGTGACGAATTTTGTATTATGCCACTATGGAAAAAACAATCAAAAAATCAATAGTGAGACCTGGTTTCAAAAGGACCAGGAATAATTCAACTAGTGATTCGGATGATGAAACTTTTCTGGGTCAGGGAAATTGGCCAAGATTTCTCATTATTGAATTCAATGATGAGAACCAAAATAACCACCCAACTAAGCTATCACCTTTTGTGATAGCCAAAGCGCTGAAAGACCCAAGAAGAAGTGTGAAAAAACTTAGTTTGGGCCAACTGCTTGTGGAGTGTAGCTGCAAAGCTCACTCCGATGATCTACTTCGCACAAACCAGATTGTGGAGATACCTATTAAGGTATTTACACACAAATCTCTCAACGTGTCAATAGGTGTTGTTCAATCTAGAGATTTGGATGTCTGCAGTGGGGCTGAGATGCTCGGAAATCTCATCTCTCAGAACGTCAACATTCGCCCTAATGGCAAGTTGGTTCCCACAAACACTTACATACCGACGTTCAGCTGCGCCACTTCCCCCTACATCGATAAAAGTCGGGTTCTTGAACATTCCTGTCGACCCTTTCATTCCTAATCCCCTGCGGTGTTTTAACTACCTGAAATATTGCCACCACCAAGATGGATGCAAGAGGAAACCAGTCTGTCCCAGATGCGGGCAGGAGCGTCACGATGGATTGTCCTACGCAGAGAAAATATCATGTACGAATTGCCAGACAGAACATTTCTTGTACTCTAGAGACTGCTCCAAGTGGAAACAAGAGAAGGAGATCCATCGCGTCAAGCAGGAGAAAGGCATGAGCTTTCCTGAGGTAAGGAAATTTGTGGAAGCCTCAGCTCCACTTAACACAGATATCAAATCCTACGCCAGCGCAGCAAATGGGAGGAAAAACCTTCCACAAATGTTGTCGGTACTCATAGAGACAATACATCGCCCGGAGGTGAAGCCAAATTCAGTCCTCATGCCACCAAAACCCGTATTAGCAGCCACCCAAACCTATCTCAAAGAATCAGTGTGACAGTGTAGCAGTTAAAAAACCTCATTCTACAAACGACAAACCACCCAAATCCAGCCATCGAAAAGAGCGGCAAACCTGTGACCTCAGTGGTGACAGAATCAGTGTGCAACAGAAGATTCTCTACTCTCCAACCAATAAACCGGTTAAATACGGCCCATCAAAAGAGCAACAGACCTCTGACGCCAGTGGTAATGCATGCTCCAAACCAAACAAGGAGAGGGTTAGTGAAGCTACTTGACTGCCCAAAGGATTTTACTATCCTATCAAACTGTTTAACGATTTTGGGAGTCTAGAGAACATGTACACTGGAGAGCCCCTGATATCGCACCAGAAAATGTTCACAGAAGTCCCAGGCTCATACCATGTCCATAAATATGTCTGACAGAGAATAGAATGGAATTGCAGAAGATTAAAGGCAAATTTTGATGAAATTTGTCTTTTACTTACAGAACATGATCCAATAGCTGTCTGCCATCAGGGGTCTTTTCTAAATGAAAACGACAGAATTAATCTTAGAAACTTTACCATATACAGCAGCTGTTCAAGCAACACCCACCCAGAGTGAAATTCGTCTGAATAGTACAATACAGGCTATAGCCGTTCCTGTGTACCTCCACAGAACGCTTTCACTTTGTTCACTATATCTCCCTCCAAACACTCCAATCAATCAATCTGATCTTGACCATCTTATAAAACAGTTGCCGGCGCTTTTTGTTTTGTTTGGCGACTTTAACGGTCACCATACATTTTGGGTCTGTAAAGACATCAACGAGGGAGGGAAGAAAATAGAAGACTTTGGTTCAAAACACAATCTTTGCCTTTTTAATCAAGTTGTATAGCTTCCTGCATACTGTCATACGATCCTACTTGTCCTTAGATCTTAAAAGTTGCAGTTCATCTTTTTTAATTCACTTTTATTGGAATGTTGGTAACGACATATGTGCTAGTGACCACTTTCCAACATATTTAAGAAGTAATATTCCGAAACCTCGAGGGATCGGGCAGAGATGGAAATTGAACAAGGCAGATTAGGAAACGTTTAAATCTCAATGCGAGTCAAATCTAATATCTGATCGTTTTTATAATGTAGTGGATCCAATACTCCTATTTACAACGACACCCCATGATGTTGCTGGGGATACCATACAAAAAACTTCAGCGATTCCTAAACGTGTCAAATAATCATGGTTTGATGTTGCATGCATAAGCGCCAGCAGGGAACGGAAAAAGATCCTTCAACATTTCTATGCCAATCCAACAACTGAAAATCTCAGTAAATACCGATTATACCGAGCCAAAGCTCGTCGTACCAATCAAGAGAGCAAGAGAAAAACATTGAGATCGAATGACTCTAGGTTGAACTCTCGCTCCTCTATTAAATCTGTATGGAATATGGTATGAAAAATCATTTGCAAAAAAAAAAAAAGCAGCTGTATCAAGCATTTTAAGAAATCTGATAAAATTGTCACAACCGTACCAGAAATCTCAAATACTTTGACCAACATATTCTCGAAGAACGCCTCACAAAAGAATTATTCTAAAAGCTTGTGCCATGTCAAACACTTGAAAGAAACGGTTCCTCGAAATTTCAAAATATGTTAATGCTGAAGACACTAATAAACCTTTCACTCTCAGAACGTTACAAGAGTCTCTTGATCGAGCGCATGACACTTCAGCAGGATCAGATGATATCCACAATCAAGTTTGGAAACACTTACCTGACACAGCACTAAATACACTGCTAAACATTTTCAACACAATTTGAGAAACTGGCGATTTCACACAGTCTTGGAGAGAAGCATCGATGATAGCACTACACAAACTTGGAAAGGATCGAACCGACTCTTCGAACAATTGTCCCCTTAGCATTAGCAAGCTGTATTTCCAAAACCATGGAACGGATGATAAATAATAGAGTACCATGGTATCTCGAATCCAAGAAATTACTAGCAGACTTTCAATGGGGATTCAGACGCCAGAGAAGCACAATAGACCACCTTGTCAGGCTTAAAGCATTTATTAGAGAAGCTTTCATAAAGAAAGAACATATAGTTGCCATCTTTTTCGACTTGGAGAAAGCTTACGACACCACGTGCAAGTACGGCATAATGAGTTATTCAACCTATGTCTAAGGGGGCGCCTACCCGACTTTGTCTCCAACTTCAAATTTAAGGTAGGCTGCACCTTTTTGAAACCTATCCACAGGAAATGAGTGTACCCCAGGGCAGCATATTGTCAGTCACTCTATTCAACATCAAAATCAACAGCATAGTGAAATGCCTTAATCCATGAACTGACCCCTCATTGTATGTTGACTGATTGATCTGCTATAGATCAAAGAGTATGCACACTTTGAACGTCAACTACATATGAGCATAAACAAAATTCAAAAATGGGCAGAAGAAACGGGTTCAGATTTTCAAGATCAAAAACTATCTGTATGCATTTCTGCCGTTTCCATCGTATTTATAATGACTCAAAGATCTCTAGTGACAGTTGTCTTATTATTGTTATGGAGGAGACTCAACTTGTAGGTCTTATCTTCGATCGTAAACTAACGCTTCTTCCACATATTAGATACTTCAGGGACCAATGTCAAACAAAGATTGGGGAGTCGATCGGAAGGTCATTTTAGTAAGAACGGAACTTGACTCTGGCTCGATTGTGTACGGATCGGCTTGTAAAGCTTACCTGCAGATCCTTCATCCGATACACAATCAGGAACTTAGACTGTGACTAGATGCATTTAGACCTTCCTCTTCAAAAGCCTCTATGTTGAGGCAAATGAACGATCGCTTTATCTCAGACAATCGAAAGTGGTTCTTCGGTATGCCACCAAACTATCTTCTAATCCCTCTAACTCCGCATATGATGTAATGTTTAGACCCAAATACCAAGCCTTATATGTTCAGAAACCAAACTTAATTCCAGCTTTTGGGGTACGGATTCGTACTCATTTAGAAACAGCAAACATTAATGTTGGAAATATTGAAAGATTCTGTATTCCCTACTCACCACCGTGATTATCAAAACCTCACAAGATAATAGTTGAACTTTGCGAATTCAAAAAGTCTTCAACAAATCGTCTTCTTTTTTTTAAAGAGTAAATTCAATGAATAAGATCCTCCCATCGTAGCCATACATCCCCTGTATACAGATGGTTACAAAGTAGGAGCTACCATTGCAACACCCCATGGCACCATCTCGAGCCGGTTACCGCATAAAGCCTTAATGTTTACTCGAGAGATTAGAGACATATTCAAAGCGTTGAACAACGTTGGAAACTTTCAAAAAACATATGACATCATCTTTTCGGTTTCTCTTTCTCACATTGAAATCCTTGCAGAATCTTAAATTTGACGACCCGTTTATATCCCAGATATTAGAGAAACGTGATGTTCTCATACAATGTGGGAAAAATATTCTGTACTGATGGCTGCCTAGTCGCATTGGCATAAAGGGTAATGAAAGGGCATATAAAGCAGCCAAGCTGCCCTGCAGTCACCTGTTTCGGAATGGAGGATTCCAAATGCTGACTTCAGATATTGTATAAATATTGTATAAATCAGCATGTTCGTCATACTTGGCAAAATATGAGGAATGAAAACTCCAGAAACTTAGGAACATCAAATCCAGTGTTATAGACTGGCATCCCTCGGATATAGAACAAATCGAAGAGATGAGGTGGTGCTGTGCCGATCGCGTTTCGGACACACATACCGGACTCGTGCATACCTCCATAGGGTGAACCTCGAAGGGAGTGTGTACCCTGCCAGTGTCCACTGACAGTGGAGCACATTCTTGTGTCGATTTTCCACCCTGGGAGACATGAGTATTTTGACATGAACTGCTTGAAGAAATTGTACTCGGACGTACCACCGGAGAAAATCTTCGACCTTTTTAAGAAATGCGGTTTATAAAAAAAAATTTAATCATGTTTTACGAATTTTACATGTGTTACCTTTATCTGTTAGTGTACATGTTACAAAATTGTATCATCTATACTTTTAATATTGCATCTTTTACTTAATTATAAATTTATTTGGAAGGCTTGATCTATATGATTTATGAATTTTATAAAAGTTATAATAGTGACTTTGGTTCATATACACCAAAATCGATAAATAGTATTTAAGTAGTGGTTGTGACTCGAGTTCACACACACACACACACACACACACACACACACACACACACACACACACACACACATATATATATATATTATTCACAAAATTTCCACACAAAAAATACAAAATTAAATAAAATCAATAAAATGACAATTATTTTCATACTTTCTTAGTATAACAGTAGAATTTTTGTAGAAAATATTATGTAAGTCATTTTATAGAAAATGTTTCAAATGCCATAATTTATTAGTATAAAATTTACAAACTTTAATAGTATAAAAAAAGGGAGCAAAAAAGAGTGGTGTAGGCAGCGATGATTCCCTTTGTTTTTTTTTTTGTTTTTTTTTTTTGTTTTTTTCTTTTTTGTTAATACTATTGTAGGAACTAAAAATCAAAATGATACTAATATGTTATATTACAAATATACAACATAGTAGGGGGACTCCAATTAGTCTAAGGAAAAAATGTTCTTCTCTATTTGGTCAGACAGACAAGATATAACACTAATATATTGGTAATAATATTGCATGCACTTAATGTATGCATAACCATTTAAAATACAAAATCTGGGCAGACAGATAAGATATAACACTAATGTATTGATAATAATATTAGATACATTTATTGTATGCGTGTCTATTCCACTAAATATGGCATACATTTAATGTATGCGTAACCATTGAAAATAAACAAATTCGGAGAGACAGACAATAATGTTCATTATGCGTTACCATTTAAAATACAATATCAGACAGACAGACAAGATATAATACTAATGTATTGGAAATAATATTGCATACATTTAATGCATGGGTAACCATTCCAGTAAAACAAAAATTCTTCTCTATTTAGACAAACAGACAAGATATAATACTAATGTATTGGTAATATTATTGCAAGTACTTAATGTATACGTAAAACTTTAGAATAATAAATATTGCATCCAGAAATATTTACATTAGAAATGTATTCATGGAAAGAAAAAAGGTACGATACATAAATAAGGGGGAATTCCATGTACTGAGCTATTATAATAAAATCGCCACCTATTAGAAATGAATAGAATCGAAAGAAAGAAGGAACGATACAGAAGTACGAGGTGGAGGTGGGGGTTCAATTCTATGACGTTACAATAAAAGTATGTCATAAAAATGTAAACAAATACTAAAATAAAGGCGCCACCTATTAGAAAAAATGTAATGGAATGAAAGAAGAAAGGATACACATATGTATACATAAAAAGTATGGAAAAATCGATTGGGTTTGGGTTTGGTTTTGTGGGTTTAACGCCAATTTTCAGCACATGATAGACTCGAACCTACGCGAACACAGGTGAGATGTGAGTGATCTGTAAAGGCGAGCGCCTTAAGCCACTAGACCACCGGGGGCCCGCTAATGTAAAGTGAAATAACTTACCATTTAGTCTAACCGCTGTTAGTATGTTGCACTCCATTGTACATATTATATGAATACGTTATAGCCACTCTAATGAATTATGCAAATACTATGTTAAAGCGGAGCAAACACATATAAAATCTGATTACCGATTTTCCTGCCACTAAAAAAAATAATTATTATTACTAGCTTTAGCTTCATGTTGCTAAAAATACAATCAAAATTGTAACGCTGTATTTTCCCTAATCGGTTCAAATCTTAAATTGAAAGATGGCTGATTTTGGAAAAATGCTGACAATGTTTTCTTTTTATATTTAATAAATTTTATTTTAATTCTAGAATATTATTTAAAATATGTTATTTTACTGTAATTTATAGTTGGAATGGATATATAATAAAGGTTTTATTGCAAATCAAAAGGAAAGTTTTGCATAATGTAGGTAAAAAATAGTCGTAGACAGTATTTATTTTACACAAAATAACCGATTTCATAGGAATTATTTTAATTCATTTGACCAAAAAAGTGTCTGCATCATTATAATATGTTATTTTACTATAATGTGCTGTTTGGAATGGATATATTTTTATCAATAATAAAGGTTATATTACAAGTCAAACGGGAACTTGTACATAATGACTTACAATAAACAAAAAACTTGCCACAAAAAAAAAATACCGTAGACAAATATAAATACATTTATTTTACAAAAAAATATTTTTTCGATGTTTCAGTATCATAAACTCGTTATTTTACTATAATTTATAGTGTGAAATGGATAGATTTTTAATAATAATACACGCTTCACTGCAAGGAAAACGGGAATTTTTTTCATAGCCTTTTTTCAACAAATATATATATATATATATATATATATATATATATATATATATATATATATATATATATATATATATATATATATATATATATATATATATATCACAATTATTACATGTGCAGGCGTGTAGTCAAAATATATTGTGGTTTACAGTTTCTGGCAAGGTAAAACAACAAACAAAAACATAGTAAATGTAGTTGTGCACTAGACACCGAAATTGTGGGATGTACAATATTTCATGGATGCATATACAAATACATACATGTGAAACAGGCATAACAAAATGGTATTTAATGTAGGTATATATATATATATATATATATATATATATATATATATATATATATATCAATGTGAGATATACTATTTCACAAATGAATATAAGCACAATAAGGTTTCAGTAGAGTGACAGGTAATAATAAAGTATCGTATAAGTGGTTTCTAACACACAGAGTAAGGATACGAGCCGTTTACTGACTCTAGGTTCATTAGGCGAGGGTTCATCGAATTAGCATCCTCAAAGGAGGACGTCCAAGCCAGCCGTGGTGGCATAACGAATGGGAAATGTGTAATAAGTATTTATTCATGTACTAATTGGATGTACTCGCCGATGCAGACGCTATTATGGGGAGATTTTCCACCAGTGGGTTTTATATAAACACAAAAACCCATTTTCTGATTGATTTATGCTCTACAGATACTGACTTTCGTTAATTTAAACGTCTTATTTACCCAAGGGAGTGGTTGTGGTCCAAGCTCGCCTAGGATACTGAGACTGAGACCAGTTAATTGCCACTACAAACAAATAGGACAAGATTACACAGGGAACAAAATGTACTGAACACCACGATTTCAGTAAAGGTAGCAAGTATTTAAGCATCATTTTGCTGAAACAAAATTGATCACGTATCAAGGTCTATTATTAAATCAAAGTTATACAGAGAGCAGAATATACCAGCTAAACACCATGTATCGAGAACTTCAATAAGATTGTATCTATAAAAGTCCGTTCTGATTCTACACTTTAGTTTGGATAGAAAGAAGGATAGTAATGTATTCGTAGTTACTGTTTCTTTATGATAATAGGATCGAACGCGTATGAACCAAATTACATATTTATACTCCGCTGCTAATAACAGGCAAAGGTTCTCGAACTCGGGCTCTGAGAAAGAAGCCTCTTTCGGAAGAAGGCCAACTTTCAAGAAAGTGTAAAAGGTATTAACGTCTTTCTTGAAAGTTTCTTAATCTCTTAATCCACTTGATCACATGATGTTACGGATGTATTAGTTTGCATTCGAAAAATAGGTGATCCATAGTTTCAATTTCACAACAGAAAGTACATGATTTGGATTGCGAAATTCTTTTTAGGAACATATTATAATATACGGATAGAATATCATTTATGACTTTAAAGCACACATCTCTGGTGATTGGGTTGATAAATTTGTTGTGTGGATTACTCCACACACTACAGAAATCAATATTTAAATTTTTTTTGCTCATGGGTTCTAAAACAAATTTCTTCAGATCTAATTGGTATATGGTTTTGGTAGGTATTTCGCCACAATTTAGTCCTGGGTTATTTTCTGTGAACTCTCTGAAAATGGTCATGCACTTTGCATAGAATTTTGGAACATACAGAGTGTGAGTATATTTATTTAGGCCTAAATTTCTGTTAAATGTTCTTAACTGTAGACCGATCCAATATCTTGCGAACAGTTCCATTTGCGCAGTAATTATCATTTAGTAGTTTCTTAATGTACTGGATGCTTAGAGCTCTTATTTTGCATTCTATATTAAGGATATTGAGACCACCCTCTTTAGAGGAGTTATAACAAATAGCCCTTGCAAGGGATTCATATTTAGAATTCCAGATAAAGGTAAATATATTTCTGTTAATCAAAGTGGTATAATGTTAAGACAAATCAATACAGTTGCAGTGTACCAAATTTTAATGCTTGCTAAAAGGTTGACAATGTTAGATTTTGAAACAAGGGATAACTTCCTACTTTTGTAAGGAAGTAAGTTATTTGAAGTTTTATAAAGTATTTGTTCCAGTGATCGGCTAGCGTTAAAATGTTGCCGAAAAGAAAACCAACTGTTTTTTCCCTGTAAATCCATGATATACCGAAAGGGTGATCACTGCGACTTCGCCATTTGCCCATGAACATTCCGTTCGATTTACTAAAATTCATTTTTGCTTCTGATGTTTTTTCATATGTTCTTGCCCAAAATAAGCATTTTACAAGCGAGAATTTGGTTATGTGTGTGCATCTTTTCATTTACACGGTCAAAAACCTTGTTTTACTTGGGCAGAGCCCGATGTAAGTTCTGAAGTTTTTTTCCCCAGAATCCCTAGTACATGAGTCCACCTACTTACTGAGATGGACTCAGATATCAAGAACTCTGAGTGACTTCAGACGAGAATCATCCATCATCAAGCATCCGTGGACAGCTACCTGACAAAACGGGAATTTGTATGCATTGAATGAATACAGTCTTGCCATAAACAAAATATCTATAGACAAAATAAATACATTTATTTTATAACAAAATAGCTTAGATTTTTCAAAATTCTGATTAGAAAGTTTTAAAATTCTTATAATTTTTGTAAATTTATTTGAAATTTTAATTATTATTCTGAAAAAAATTAATATATTTTTTAAAAATCCTAAAGAATACAGAATATAAGGATCAAGGAAGCCAGGAAGACTTACTGCTTGAATATAAAAGTATTTATTTTGTTCCAGTTAAGAAGAAAAGGAGGTAACTTTTTCTAATAAAGAAGGGAAAAAAAATCTCTATTACAAGAAAAGAACGGAGAAAAATCCTTTTAATTTAAGCTAAAAGAAAAAAGGAGATAACTTTTTAATTTAAGCCAAAAGAAAAAAAGGAAACAAGTCTTTAATCCATTAATAATGGTAGTTAAAAAGAAATAAGATGTTTAAAAAAATGTATGATTATTCTTTAAATTTTAATTTTTAAAAATTAAAATTTATTTAAATGTTATTTTTTTTTAAAATTCAGGTTTTGTTTCGTTAAATTCCGTAAATGAGTTTTAATTTTGTTCGTCATATTTTCACTCTTAAAACGGAAAATGGCATAAAAATAGAATCTTGTTTTTCAAAGACTTTTTTACGGTCAGAGGGGAAAATACGTATTAATTTCATTTTCTTTTTCTCGTTAAAATTGTCAAAATTGTTAAAATTGTCAAAAAATAAAGAATTCGTTTTTACAAGTCAAACAGGAAAAACAATGTTAATTTTCATTTTCTTCCCTATATACGGGAATTTTGTACTTGTAAATGACAAACTACAAGTCAAATCAATTTTAATTTTCATTGTTGCTATATAGGTGAAATTTTTATTTTACAATTTCTAACTATGCTTTTTCTCGTGTGTGTGTGTTTGGTGGTGGTGGTGGTGGGGGGGGGGGGAAGAGGCCCTCTGGATACCTTGAAGGGGAACAAGAGATAATTATTCCTTGCCTTGATCCCTTTGAGAGAGATGGGAAGGTAAGGGGGAGGGGAGATACTTGTTCCTTCCCTTGGGTTCCGCACTACAGTTATTTCCCACTTATAAAACAGGGACAGGTATAAGGTGAAAACGTTTGCATTTGCAACATCCGCAGTGGAGAGAATGTTGACATATCTCCATGCTACTTGCATGTACTGTGACTGACATTTCTTTACATACGGTAATTGTGTAAATCTAGCACTATCTATCCCGTGTTCAAAAAATGAGCCTGAACTTATCCAAAGTATACCAACTTTAGCAGTTATTAAAATAGGGAAAAAATTTTTGCTAGCGTAAGCAGTACCAGCTTCTGAAATTGCAATAAATGAATTATAAAATATGTAAAAAGTATTTTTAAAAAAGTTATCGGCTTGTTTTTTTTTTTTTTTTTTTTTTTTTTTTTTTTTTTTTTTTTTTCCTAATTTACCTTTAAAGTCCGGGAAGTGAAAATGACCAAGCCGAGCTAGCAGTTTTTTTTATGGGTGCTCATCTGAAGTAAGGCCAAGATGTATGCTCTCCAACCCAAATTACACCCATCAATCGTGCACCAAAATAAAGAGAATTAAAAGTTCTTTTAATAATACCTAGGTTACACATCTTTTTTGTTAAATAGCCAGGATTACCAATGAGGAAAATCTAGGAAATTCTTTTTCTTTAAAAATCAAACCCTATGCAAATTACGAAACTGTAGAGCGGAACCTTGATCCCTTCTTCCTTCCCTTTGTCCCTTGGAGGGGAAGCGGAGATAACTATTCCTTCTTTCCTTTAATCCCCTTTAAAAGGAAATACTTTTCATTATTCTACAAAAACAAAAAAGAAGGTTAGGAATATGGTAGTTATTTCTTTTACAAAGCTTTTTGTACCAATGAAAACGATGTAAAAAAAATGATTTCCCCCCCCCCCCCAAAAAAAATCTAAATATATAGCCCTTTTTGCTTTGCATGATAATGATTTTTAAACTATACAAAATATTCTAGAATTTTTAAAATAAAAAATCAAGAACCAGTCTAAAATCAAAATCAAAACCAATAACTAGCCTGGTATTTTGCACTAAAATAAAAAAGATAGAATTAAAAAGCTGGATATGACGTTATAAATTTTTATCTCATGTAAGGATAAAAATCGAGATCATTCAAATTTTGCATTATGCAAAAGGATACAAATCTAGATTATCCGAATACATTATACTTAACGAAAAAAACATAGGCATTCCGAATTTTACATTATACTTAACGAGAAAAGACCAGATTATCCGAATTTTACATTATCCTAAAACGATAAAACTGGTGGTATTTTGAATTTTACATCATATTTAAGGATAAAAGTCGAAATTATCCGAATTTTACATTACATTTGATGACAAAAGCAGAGGTTATTCGAATGACCGCCATCTTGAGGTCGCCATCTTGAAGGCTCTTAACTCAAGACACGTAAAGAATTGTTCAAATATCAAGTGGTACTTTAATACAAAGGTAATGGGCTCTCTATCTACCTAGTATCATCAACTACATATATACATACATACATACATACATACATACATACATACATAGATACATACATACATACATACATACATACATACATACATACATGCATGCATGCATGCATGCATGCATGCATGCATGCATGCATGCATACATACATACATACATACATACATACATACATACATACATACATACATACATGCATGCATACATACATACATACATACATACATACATACATACATACATACATACATACATACATACATACATACATGAAATGTAGGAGATTTAAAGTAATAACCCTTCCAAAATAACTTCCACCTAAAGTTGACTGGTCAGCCAACCAATATTGAAACTGCATTATATTGCTTGAACAAACAAATGCCATAATTGACAAATATTAACTTGTATGGAGCAACAAACCAATGCCATAATTTACAAATATACAAGTTTTATTATATACATAAGAGTTAACTATAGAAACTTATTGGCGAAATAATTTTTGTATTTTTTTAATTCCTAAATTTTCACTTGTAAAATATATATCCTTATATTTTTCACATGTGAAAATATGAGATTTCCCATCATGCCATGCGACGCTTGATTGTGTATGCTACAGAAGTTATACCTGCAGCAACAAAAAGAACACTTTGCGAACTAGAACAAATAAATAGAAACTGCATTACATTTCAGACATGGAAATTAATCTTTGCTGAAGAAATTTGACTCGACGCCGTTCACGTTTCTATGAGGTTATTTCCCCTTACTTCATTGACAGCAATGATAAACGCGCAGTGATGCATTGCTGAATCGGACTTGCTTTGTGGTCAGATATGCTCAAATAGTTTACAAAAGGGAAAAAATGTAATTTAATGTGACAGGTTAGGTCATCCCAATCCTACCGCTCTCTAAAGTGGCTGATATTTATATGAAAGTGTGGTGAACATACGAAAGGGGGGGGGGGGGGAACGGGGCGGTTGTACAGAAGAGCGAGTTGAATCTTCTAAGCTTCGATTCAAATACCGGATATATTTTATCTTGTGGTACCAAAACGATATATTTTAACTCGCGGTTTCGCCACTCGTTAAAATATCACTTTTTGTTTTTTACCACACGATGAAATATATCCGGTATTAACGTAGGAAGAGAAAATATTCTCTATTTATTATATACTTAGGTGTGAAATAATGAAAAATATTGGCGAAATAATTTTCATATTTTTTTCATTCCTAATAGTATCAAATATTGTTATCAATCGATAAATTATTTAAAGCTTTGAAACATTTTTGAAATAAAAGTAGTTACATATCATGATAGAAATATATTGTCCTTGGCACACTTTCGTTTATAATTATTGATATAATTATTGATGTAGTACTTCTCGAAAGATGCGATGGAGTATGTGAAGGTAGTGTGTTCTTAAATCATTTCAAGTGAATCATCCCCAAGGTAATCCTCCTCCTGCCAGATGACGCCCTCCTTGTTGATGATTGCACGCAGCATGCTCTCCAGTTTTCCAGTCTGTGCCGCTAGATCCTTCATATTTTCCTGAAGTTTCCTCACGTCCGCTGACAGATTTCCCTATACAAGAAATTTTGCAAATGATTAATTATGAAAATGACAACACTAGCGATATAGACCTGCAGAAAACATTTCAATTTTTACATAACATAAGAAATAAGAATCAGATTAATTGTTGGTTTGATAACCAACTGCATATATAATTTTTGTTCCAACAAACTGTAGAATAAAATCCTATGTCAATTATTTCATGTTATGAGGCTAGTTGCCAAACGTATTGTTGCAATGAGGAGTACGTTTTCTACTTACAATAGATTTGATGTCTGATGTAACAAACAATGGTTTGGATAGAGAAGGAGTCGGAACAGATTAGGCAAAGTGCATAGATTTTATTGCACAACAAGTAGATCTTAGTATTGTACCATTTACACTTGAAATTTCAAAACTCCATTAGCTTGGATGACAGCAAAATGTGAACAATGCCATTTTATCGATAATTACATATATGCCCTGTCTCGATATTACATATATGCCCTGTCTTGACGTTACATATATGCCCTGTCTCGATATTACATATATGCCATGTCTCGATATCTCAATTAAGAGTAAGCTTTTCACTATTGAAATGTAAAGGTGATATTGTGTGCAGTATTTTTCTTTCTGAGGATCGTAACAATGTAGACACAGTACATAAAGTTGTATTGCACAATCATTAACCTTACACCCTTACCCAATAGGTTTTAAATTTTAAAACAACATTCACATGCACCTAAATAAATAGGTAATTAATATATTTAACACAAAATGGCAACACATTCCATAACATTCATCCATAGATTTGATGAAGAAATTCCTGCTTTGCTGGAGCATATCGCCCTGTGTAGCCCTGATGTGAGAAACGCAATAAATAAGCGTAAATCTCTATCACCTTGTTGGGATCCGAGGCTGGTGGGGAGCACAGGTCACGAAAAAATAATTTACGTTCTGTGAAAACCAAACAAAATTCAACGAGCGACTCGGATGAAGGAAACTCGTCCGAGTGAGGGAAATTGGTCAAAGATTTCTCATCATTGATTCCAATGATGAGATCCAAACACTAACCAAGCCATCATGTTTTGTAATCCCCAAAGCACTTCAAGGCTTGGCTGGAGAGCGAAGAAGTCTAAAAACACCTAGTGTGGGCCCACTATTTGTAGAGTGTAGCTGTAAAACTCACTGATAATCTACTTTGCTCAAAGCAGTTCGTGGAGATACCTGTTAAGGTATTTACACAAAGATCTATCTGTGTTTTTTATATAGAAATTTGAATGGCTGCAGTGAGGCTGAGATCCTCAAAACTCTCAGCTCTCAGAACGTTTCTTAAGTGAAACGAATCAACTTTCGCCCTGATGGCAAGTTGATTGTCACAAACACTTATATACTGACGTTCAACTGCGTACTTTTCCTACATCGATCAAGACCGGGTTCTTAAATATCATGCGGTATTTTAACTGCCAGAAATATGGCCACCGCAAAGATGGCTCCAAGAGGAAGCTAGTATATCCCAGATGCGGGCAGGAGGGTTACGATGGATCGTCCTGCTCAGAGAAAATCTCATATGCGAATTGCCAGAAAGAACATTTGCTGTGCTCTAGAGACTGTCCTAAGTAGAAATTAGAGTAGGGATCCAACGCGTGAAACACAATAAAGGCACCAGCTTTCCTGAGGACAAAAACTTTGTGGATGTCACAGCTCCACTTAACCCAGCTGGCAAGTCATACGCCAGAGCAGCTTAAGTGGAGAAGAAATCTTCCACAAAGAGTGTCTGTACCCAGACACTACATGGCCGCAACCACTTAACCCAGCTGGCAAGTCATACGCCAGAGCAGCTTAAATGGAGTAGACATCTTCCATAAATGGTGTATGTACCCCGACATTACATTGCCGCAAGGTCCAACGAAATTCACAGTCAAGACGCCACCAAAACTCGTGTTAGCAGCTACCCAAACCGACAACAAAGTAGATAACTCAAATAATCAGTGTGACCATATAGCAATTAGGACATCTAGTACTACAAACGAAAGAACCCTTAATTAGGGCCCAAGAAAGAGCAGGAAACTACTGGCCCCAGTGGAAATAAAATCAATAAAAATAGCAACAGAGCACTGGCACCAGTGAATAATGCCAGATCGAGACCAAATAAGTTTGTTGTTTGTAGTAGCTCATACCGGACCTCAACAAAATAGTGACCATATCGTGCCAATTAAAAGGTAGATGTTCGAAAAATATAACAATGAATTGCACAAAAAGCCCAGGAAGATAAACCCTTCCAAATAAATGTAAACATGACAAGCATAATACAAAATATAAAACTTAATGTAAAACTTATATAATGTATATACAACAAAGGATCAAGGTAACACATGGAAAATGCTTAAAACGTAAATAAAATGTGTTATATAAACCGCATTTCCTTAAAAAGTCCAAGATTTTCAAGGTTGGTACGTCCTCAAGAAACTGAATGACGACGTACCACCCGAGAAAATCTTGGACTTTATTAAGGAATGCGGTTTATGCAACAAATTATCATCGTGTTTTAAAGTCTTTACATATGCTTCCTTTATCTGTTGCTTTATATACTTTTTACATATGTTACCTTCATCTGTTACTTTATATACTTTTTACATATGTTACCTTAATCTGTTACTTTATATACTTTTTACATATGTTACCTTTATCTGTTACTTTATATACTTTTTACATATGTTACCTTTATCTGTTACTTTATATACTTTTTACATATGTTACCTTTATCTGTTACTTTATATACTTTTTACATATGTTACCTTTATATGTTACTTTATATACTTTTTACAGAATTTTAGTATCTTTACGTTTGATATTTTATCTTGTACTTAATGATTCATTTTTGGAAGGGCTTAACTTCCTAAATTTTTATTGAAAATTTTCACAAAGATTGTATTATTTAGTTGTAAAATTAAATAGACAAGAGAATATGAAATTGTTGCAGATACAGCAGTTGGAGTTTTAATGATTATATACATGTCTGATCGTGGTGACATCTTTGATCATTCTACACACTAGTATTGATTTGTTTGACCACTGATTGCATACATTATATAATTTTGCTGCCAAGAAAGGATGTGAATTATGGGTAATATGAAAAGAGGTAAATCTCTAAGGGAGGTATCATCCCCGTTGGAATAGGTCTATACAACAAAGAGGTTGGTATTATTATTATTACATTTGTTTAATACATATATGTGTGTGAAGAAGAGATATAACAAAAATAGACGGTAAGGCTTAGAAACAAAGAGACAAATAGACTGGTGGATATACAGAGAAAAACAATAATACCATTTCTCGATTCGATGCCTTGGCGAAGATATGCGAGTTCGAGCTATGGCTTTCCGTATAGCCACCAAGTTTCTTTCTTAAACGCTTCTCATTTGGTCGAACGGTTTCTTCAGTTACAATAAACTTCCTCCTGATACATTGTGGGACAAACCTCATCATCTGCACAATCCTCTCCACCTCAAGTACTAGTTCCACCTGTCAATAATAATTGTTGTAATATTTGTGGTTACCACATCTGTCTGTAAACTAATAAACTCTCTGTATTTCTTGCTCACCCAAAGAAGGTTGTAAATTTACCGGGATTGGCTTTGAAGTATAATCTTTTGTAATTGGTGCTTCATACAAGATTGCATTTTTTAAAATTGTTTATTTTCTACTCATTTTTTAATTATTTCGCTAATGCTAATGTCATCCATGTGGTACCAACAGAAGGAGGAAAAGTTAAAATATAGGATATTCACTAACACGCAACTCGAAAAAGCAGACATTTAGCAATTCTTGCTATCTAAAATAAAGTTAACAATATTATATAAAACAAAATACCAAACATGCAATAGAATCTGTTAACAATTAAGCGTGTAAGTATAATGATAAGCTTATGCATGGTGAAAGATCCAGTTAATGAAGAATAAATTTATGTGCAAGTAGAAGTAAGATATTTTTTTACTCACTTGCATAGCTTTTCTTGTGAGCGCCGCCCCTTCCTGAATATGTTTGATGTTGTCTACAGCCAAACCAACCTGAAGGTAAAAGAACGTGGGTGTTGGTAAACATGTATATCACAATGTCATATATACTCATATAAGGCGAAGTGCAAGAAAGTGGTCAGATAATATATACAGTTTGGAAAAAAAGTTAATTCGTCAACATGCCTTTTTTTATAATAAATCTTTTACCTACCTGCATCCTACCACAAGATCCTACTCGTCTTCAGATTTGACTATATGCAGTCCATCTCTATTACTTGACTTCTCTTGGGAACTTAGTGGCGACCTATGTGCTAGTGACCACTTTCCAAGAATTTTACGAAGTAATATTCCCAAACCTTAAGGGCTCGGACAGAGATGGAAATCGAAGAAGGCAGATTGTGAAACGTTTAAATCACTCTGCAAATCAAAACTGACAGCTGATCGTTTTGACAATGTAGGAGATGCAACATTCCTATTTACAAAGACACTCCAGGATGTCGCCGGAGTTACAGTACCAAAAACGTCGGCTATTCCTAAACGTGTCAACAAACCATGGTTTGATGATACATGCACAGACGCCATCAGGGAACGGAAAAAGGTCCTTAAACGTTTCAATACCAATCCAACAGCTGACAATCTGAATAATTACCATATATACCGAGGTAAAGCTCGTCATACCACTATAGAGAGGAAAAGAAAAACAATGAGATCCTATATCTCTAAGTTGAACTCTCGTTCCTCACTTAAATCGGTATGGAATTTGACGCGAAAAATCATTGGCAAAGGTAAAAGCAACTATATCAAACATTTAAAGAAATCTGATGAAATGGTCACAACCGTGCCAGAAATCTCAAATACATTTGCCGAGACATTCTCAAAGAACTCCACACAAGAGAATTATTCTGAAAACTTCCGCCGTGTCAAAAACATGAAAGAAAAGGTTAATCTAAATTTCAAATCTGCTAATGCTGAAGAATGCAATAAACCTTTCACTCTCAGAGAGTTACAAGACTCTCTTCATCGAGCCCATTTCACTTCAGTAGGACCAGATATCAAATATCAATTTCTCAAACATTTAAGTTACATAACTCTAAATACATTGCTAAACATTTTCAATAAAATTTGAGAAACTGGCGACTTCACCCAGTCTTGGCGAGAGGCAACGGTGAAACCTGTACTCAAACCTGAAAAGGACGCTTCCATCTATCGTCCCGTAGCATTAAAAAACTGTATTCGCCAAACCATGGCACGGATGATAAACGATAGACTACTCTGGTATTTCTATCCAACAACATACTATCTGACGTTCAATGTGGACTTAAGACATTTATTAGAGCTTCTTTCGTAAGAAAGAACATATAGTTGTCGTCTTTTAAACGTGGAGAAAGCTTATGACATCACACGAACATACGGCATAATGAATGATCTATTCAGCCTAGGTTTAAGGGCCGCCCACCTAACGTTATCTCCAATTGTTTAAAACATAGAAAATTGCAAGTTAAGGTAGGCGGCACCCTTTCTAAAAGGTATTCTCAGGAGATGGGTGTACCTCAGGACACCATATTGTCAGTCACCCTGTTCAACATCAAAATCAATAGCATGGCGAAATGTCTTAATCTAAGGACTGACTGCTCGTTGTATGTTGACGACTTGTTGATATATTATAGATCAAAGAGTATGCATACTATTGAACGTCAACTACAGAGCAGCATAAACAAAATTTAGAAATGGACAGAATAAAACGGGTTCAAATTTTCGAAATCAAAAACTAACTATGCATTTCTGCCGATTACATCGTATTCATGATGACCCAAAGCACTATTTTGAAGGTTGTCTTGTTCCTGTTGAGGAGGAGAGCAAATTTTTAGGCCTTATTTTCGACCGTAATATGCTTATTAGATTCCTCGGGGACAATTGTCAAAGAACCCTGGATTTAATACGAGTCGTGGCAAACACAGATTGGGGAGTTGATCGGAAGGTATTGCTCTGGCTATAAAGGTCATTAGTAAGATCAACACTTGACTATGGTTTGATTGTGTATGGATCAGCTTGTAAATCCTACCTCAAGATGCTCGATTCGATGCACAATAAGGGACTTAGACTCTGTCGGGGTGCATTTAGAACTTCCCCTTCAGAAGGCCCTCTGCGTTGAGGCAAATGAACCATCACTTTATCTCAGACGAATGAAATTGGTTCTTCAGTATGCTTCCAAACTATCTTCTAATCCTACTATGATATGATATAGTGTTTAGGCCCAATTACCAAACCTTGTTCGTTTAAACTTCAATCCATTTATTGGCATACTAATTCGTCCACACTTAGAAACAGCAAAAATCAATGTTGGAAATATTGCAAAATTCTGTATTCCCAAATCACCACCCTGGTTATCAAAACCTCCTAAAATAATTTTTGACCTTTGTGATTTCAAAAAGTCTTCTACAAATCCTCTTCATTTTCAGAGAAAAATCAATTAAATCAGATCCTCCTGTTGTAATCAACCGTCCCTGTATACAGACGGTTCGAAAGATGGAGACAAAGTTGGAGCTGCCATAGCGACACCTCATGGCACCATCTCCAGCCGATTACCGGATAGAGCCTCAATTTTTAGTGCAGAAATTATAGCCATACTCGAAGCTTTGAACTATGCTGAAACCTCTTGAAAACAAATTAAATCATCTTTTCGGACTCCATTTCCACATCGAAAGCCGTTCATAATCTTAAATTTGACAAACCGTTAATATCCCAGATATTAAAGAAAAATGATGTTCTCATACAATACGGGGAAAATGTTCTGCACTGTTGGCTGCCTAGTCCCATTAGCATAAAAGTAATGATAGGGCAGATACAGCAGCGAAAGCTGATATGCAGTCATCCATATCCGGATGGAAGACTACATATACTTATCTGAAATATTGTATAAATCAGCATGTTCGTCATATTTGGCAAATTATGTGGAATGAAAACTCCATAAATAAATTTAAGAACATCAGATCCACTATAGGTGAGTTGTATCCCTAGTATACAACAAACCGACAGATGAGGTGGTATATCGGACACACATACCTGATTCATGCATATAGCCTGAAGGGTATGCATCGACCGGAATGTGCACCCTGCCAGTGCCCACTGACAGTGGAGCACATTATTGTCGAGTGTGTTTTTTCCACCCTGTGAGATAGAAGTATTTTAACGTGATCTGCTTGAGGAGACTGTACCAGGACGTACCACCCGAGAGAGTCTTTGAATTTTTCAGGGAATGCAGTTTGTTAAAGAAATTGTAATCACGTTTAAGGATTTTAAATGTGTTACCTTTATATGTTATTTTATAGACATTTTACAGAATTTGTAGATCTTTACGTTTCATATTTTATCTTATAATGCTTAGTTGTACATTTATTTGGAAGGCTTTATCTTCCTCACGTTTGTGAACTTTATTTTTACATTTTTGGAACATAACCTTTTGTTTGCCCTACATAGCCTCTTTTGTGCTGAAGTGCCGTAAATCACTACATACATACATACATACATACATTTTTAAAACTTTACCTTTGGTTGACACCAAATGACCACTTTGGGCTGGGGTGCCATTAAGCGCTACTATATACGTATACTCAGTGTTATTCTCACATGTAAAGTTGATTCTCCTGGGAAATATGTTTTCTGCTTTCCTGAGATTAGTTATGTAAAATAAACATTGAAAATTATTCACAATACATTTTATATTTTGAAAGAAATGATCTGTATAAGGCGAACCCACACTTTACATTAGGTATTATTAGGTGGTAAAAGTATTTAAAAATAACAACCTGAATATAATTTCAAAAGACATTTCTTAAAGCCTCAAAAGAAGATCAAAAGGACGAAGTCTCGGTGTACAACAAGTATTCACATAAAGTGTACTCACATTAGATGTTAGATGGCAATAGGTGGGGTATAGATGGAGCAGAATTTATCAACTGCGCTGAATAAATCTATGGAAATTATATCATAATGGCCCATATTATATATTGTGAAATCCGCCTGTTGTGCGTGTGTGACTGCGTGAGATGCAACAGTAATCAAAATAAAGTCCGAGAACTTCAAACCAACGATTTGATATTCCTATCTAACAGATTTGGAACCCGAGGTACATTCAGACTGCAATTATTGTAGTAATGGTTCCAAAGGATATTAAATATATAGTTTCGACAGTGGAGACAGACGTCTCACAGACGGAATGCCTCAAGTTTGGACAGTGCCTCCTTGATTTAGCGTATCATTTTTCAAAGCAGGGATGTACTATTACAACAAGATTTATGATATTTTACATGTTGATTTGACTCTCTCTAGTAACAGAAGATGTAATCTTGTAAAGATTAGTTTACAGGCGATAAGGAAACAACACCATTTAGTAAATGAAGACTTTTTCTAAAACGTTCTTCTTACCAGTAAGTTCATGATGATGATGGACATGACAATGAAGAAGACGCCAAAGAGGATGTAGGTGGCAGCCTCGTAGTGTACCAAATTGCGGTCGTCATTAAAAATGGTGTCGTATTCAAACTCTCCAATCATCATAACTGATGTCTTGATAAACGCATACCATATTGTTTCAAAGGCTTTCTGTAAATAAATAGTTTTATTCCAATAATTTTAACAGTAACGAAAATATCAAAGAATGATATATTGGTAACCAACTTTTCAGTGTACAAGTATAAAATGAATTTTGTTTACATTTGCAGTAAAGTATAGAACTCGTTTTTAAGTCAGTAGTCTTGGTAAAGTCTCTTGCAAAATCATGTGCCTATAATTTAAGATTTCGTGATATTTCATCAGCAGTGCTTTTCGGTTCATGCATAACTGATATGAATAGAGAGGGAAGACAAATGGGGTGCATCAAGAATATTCAGGTGTGGATGGCAGAGGTCTGGTCTTATTTATTATATTACAGTATATCATATAACAGATCAAATTAGTTTCAGTTATACCAATGTATATTAATTATATAAATTAGCGTCATTAAAGGACACACGTAAGTCATATCTCAGTTATTTGGTAGAAAGGATAAACATTGATTGTACGGGTATTTTGAGCATAATAAAACCTAGTCCCTTAAATACGCATTCAGTTGTAACTAGCAGGCACTTTCATGTAGGTTATTACCTTTCATACCAATGTAGTATTGCAAACAAAACCTTAGCCCTATATTCACAACAGCTTTCTTGTTTACTGCCAATAGCGTATCAGACACATATATGATTCATGCATACCTCCTGAAGGGTCAACCTCAATCAGAGTGCGTGAACTGTCAATGACCATTGACAGTGGAGCACGTTCATGTATCGAGTTACGCCTTATATAATAGAAGGTTTTTATTGGATATCGAGGAAGAAACTTTATTATGATTTACCACACGAGAACATCTTGGACATTTTGAGGGAATCCGGTTTATATAAAACAAATTTGGCCATCTGTTTCAAGGATTTTACATTTTTACTCGTATCATTTGTTGATATATCCTTTAGAGGTTTTTAATATCATTAGCTTTAAACTGTTCTCTTCTGGTACTTCATGTTTGCGTTTATTTAGATCTTATCTTCATAAAGTTATTTTTGTACAAGTCTTTATATTTACATTTTTAGAACTTGATATTTATCTGTACCATATAGCCCTTGTGCTAAGGTGCCGTTAAATCCTCCTTCTCCTACTACTACTATTACTACTAGTTTACTGCATACCTGGTTCTGTAGCAGACAGTAGAAGCCCAGGGCATAGGCAATGATAAAAAGAACAAAGACCAAGAAGAACTGGACGAAGGTGTACATGATCTTTCTGAACATCACTATGTAAATACCAATTCTAGGAAATTTTTGCACGAACAGAAGAAGGTTAATCCATCCGAAGAAGATACTGACTGTGCCGAAATGCCACTGCCAATCCTGTTAAAATAAACAAGAAAAAAACAATATTATAAAGAATTAAAAATATCTTCAATTACTGCTTATTTCAAATTAAATATTTGGAACGAGTTTTAAAACAGCCATTTTCTGTAACCCTTTTCTCCTATCATCATGTGTATTTTTTTCACTAATTATATTGGGGTTTTCATTATCTGCGTTTTACATCAACCATTAAAACCGAATGTACAGTAATTTCAGGGTGGATAATACAGGAAATAGAATGTCCAATAAGTTTATATACAGAAAAGTGATTATTGATTGATATGTAATGGGCAACAAAAATATGGCATTATCTGAATACCTCTCTTTTACAGTTGTAGTGTTATGGACAGTGGGGAAAAAACGCAAAGTGGTTGAAGCATTGATATGAAGTTTTGGTGCATGGCAAATGTATGAGTAAATATCTGGCAGAGTGTAGACAGGTGTAAACTGTATTATTTACATACATATCTGTACCCCGTGTAGTGTTGGCAGCTTTCAACGTTAACAACTAGCAAGATTGAGCCAGCATATGTGATTAACTCTATCAGGTTTTCTATCAGATGTTTCCCAGAAATGTAATTATACCAGGCTTGAAGCATCTGTGAAACCTGTATTAAAATAAATAAAGAAATAAACAAATTAATAAATAAATTGGTAAGGCTTGCGAAAACACAATATAAGTATTTGTAAAAATCATCTGTATGAAAACTGTCACGGAAGATAATGCAAAGTATAAATATAAAATACAATCTACAAAAAGGGCAATGGTTTACTTGTAATCCACTTTCAGTTGCTTACAATGAAGATCCTAGCTAGATAATTGTGCAGACAAAAATATAAAAAAATAAAAATACGCACTGTGCTAGGATATCGTGAACGCAGATGACAATATCATTAGATGAAGATCATTACCTCTTTCAAAAGATTGAGCACTGCTAGTACTATGATAAAGTACTTTCCGATTAT
Organism: Margaritifera margaritifera; assembly: GCA_029931535.1. Taxonomy (NCBI): domain Eukaryota; kingdom Metazoa; phylum Mollusca; class Bivalvia; order Unionida; family Margaritiferidae; genus Margaritifera; species Margaritifera margaritifera. Next base: position 695,059 of record JAQPZY010001658.1, read on the forward strand.
TGCAAACTTGTCCTGTTTCATTACACCATTAACACTGGCTTTCTCGCAATCTGTGTTCCCTGCTGCACCAGTCAAGTTGAAGTGGGTTGGCCTACAAAATGAAGACGTAAAGCTACATCTCTTGACCAAGTGGCTTTGTGTAAAAATATATGCTTCAGAATAGTGGTTTCTATTGTTGGTGATTTACTGCTCAGAAGCTACTAGCTGTACATGGATGGTTAGGAGTGGTTTTAAATATCTTCTAAAGAAGCTTTGACGTCCTCCAAAAAACAGAAAATGACTGTTGGGAAGCAATCTATCATGAAAGTTTTACGAACTTGACTATTGTTGAAGTGTCGTAAATATTTAGCTTCCTACAATAGCAACAAAGATCTTTCTTTTGAAATATTACTATAAGATTTGTTAGTAGTAGCCTTTTACGGCACCTCAGCACAATAGTGGCTTTATGGTGCCAACTAAAAGTAGATGTTCGAAACATAAAAAAAAACAAATTGCACAAAACCCCAGGAAGATAAACCCTTTCGATTACATGTAAACGTTATGTACAGCAAGCTAAATTACTAAACGTAACAAATATTAAACTTCTGTAAAATGTATATACCAATTTCGTAATACATGCTGATATTATTTTCATGGCAGTCGCTGGAAAAAGTGCAGTAGACACAAATTTTATTTGGTCAATGTCATAGAAACACTACCAATGTTTCTCATATAATCTGGCCTGTTGTCGGACAAGAGCAGGTATACTCGTTTATGTAATGATTCACAGATAACCTCGCGTTTTCATTATTCAGGTTTACCATCTGTCGACCACTTTTTGATCTGCTACAGATCAAAGAGTATGCATACTATTGAACCAAAGTTCTATCTTGACGGTTGTCTTATTCATGTTGAGGAGCCGAGGAAATGTTTCAGGGGTTTTTTTTGACCGTAAACTAACTTTTCTTTTACATTTTAGATACCTCAGGGACAAATTGCAAAAAAAACCCTGAATTCAACACGAGACTGGGGAGCGTATCGCAAGGTCTTGCTCTGGACATTCAAGTCATAAGTAAGATCTAAACTTGACTATAGCCCAATTGTGTCCGGATCAGCTTGTAAATCTTTCCTGTTGATGCTTGATCCGATACACAATCAGGGAATTAGACTTTGCATGGGTGCATTTAGAACTTCCCCTTCAGAAAGCCTCTAGAGGCAAACGAACCATCAATTTCTCTCAGCACACTTCCAAATCCAGATAATCCAGCATATGATATCATTTTTAGGCCAAAAATTCAAACCTTGTTCAGTCAGAAGCCAAATTTCGTTCCACCTTTTGGCATATTTATTCGCCATCACCTACAAGCAGCAAAATTCAGTGTTTCAAAATATTGCAAAATTCTGTATTCCCAAATCATCACAGTAGTTATCAAATCCTACCAAAATTATATTTGACCTTAGTGAATTCAAAAAGTCCTCAACAACCCCTCGCTTATTTTAGGGTTTCATTCCTAATCCTTTGTGGTATTTCAACTGCCAGAAATATGGCCACTACAAAGCTGACTGCAAGAGGAAACCAATCTTTTCCAGATGCGGACAGGAAGGTCACGATGGATTGTCCTACTCAGAGAAAACGCTTGGGCGAATTTTGAGGCAGAACATTTTTCATATTATAGAGACTGTCCTAAGTGGAAACTAGAGTAGGAGATCCAAGGCGTTAAACAGGCGAAAGGCATGAATCAGCTCTCCGAAGGCTAGGAGGTTTCTGGAAACCACAACTCCACTTAACGCAGCTGAAAAATCCTATGTCAGAGCAGCTGAAGTGGAGAAGAATCCTTTCACAAGTATGTATGTACCCAGACAGACATTGCATGACCAGAAACTAAATTGAGCCTCGACCCAACCAAAACCCGTGCTAACAGCTACCCAAACAGTCAGCAAAGTAGATAACTCAAATGATCAGTATAACAATGTAGCAATTAGGACATCAAATGCTAACAACGAAAAGCCACACAAATTCTGCCAACGAACAGAGCAGTAATCCAATGACCCCAGTGGACGTAGAATCAGTGTGCCACAGAAGATTCCCAACTCTCCTACCGGGAAACCGGTTAAATCAGGTCCACCAAATGAGCAGCAGACCGCTATTGCATCCTTTAAGTTAAACAAAGAGAGGATCAACTAATCTGCTTGACTTCCCAAAGGATCTGACGATCCTCCCAAGCTGTTTAAGTTCGGGAGTCTAGAGAGTATAGACACTGGAGATTCCCCTCATATCGCACCAGGGAAAGCTCCTAGAAGTCGCTTACTTCCACCACTTTCATAAATATGTCTGACACCATAATACATTGAAATTACGAATGTTTAAAGGCAAATATTAAAGACAAGGATCCATTAGCTATGTTTCTTCAAGAAGCCTTTTTAAAAGACAACGATAGAATTAATTTGAAAAATACACCACGTTCAGCATTTGTTTTTTTTTAAGAAATACTGATAAGAATGCTGGATGAGTATCCATCATCATAAATACTAAAACTCCTCATGGCCAAATTAATCTCAAGACTACTTTTACAATCCCTTGCTGTTTGTGTGTCGTTACATAACACTCTTTCATTTTGTTCAATATATCTCCCTCCAAGCACTCTAATCAACCAATCTAATCATGACCATCTCATTGAACATTTACCGGCGTCTTTTATTTTTCTGGGCGACTTTGACGGCCACCGTACACACTGGGGCTGTAAAGACATCCACGACAGATTTAAGAAGAAACATACAGTTTCAACACACAATTTTTGCCTGAATTATTATGAGAAATCGTATACCTGTATCATGCCACCGGATCCTACTCGTTCTTAGATCTATCTGTAATCCATCTCTTTTACTTGACTTCCCTTGGGAATTTGGCAACGAACTATGTGGTAGTGACCACTTTCCAATATATTTAAGAATTAATATTCCCAAATCCCAAGGGCTTGGGCAGTGATGGACATTGAACAAGGTCGATTGGGAAATGTTTCAATTCTTGTGCGAGTCAAATCTGACAGTTGATCGTTTTGACAATGTAGTGGATCCAATACTCCTATTTAGAAACACGCTCCAAAATGTTGCTGGTGATACAATACGATTGACTTCGGTGATTCCTAAATGAGTCAACAAATCATAGTTCATATTGCATGCAATGACGCCATGAGGGAACAGAAATAGGTCCTCAAAGATTTAAATACCAATCCGGCAGCTGAAAATCTGAATAAATACCGGATATACAGAGCTAAAAGCTCGTCATACCATTAAAGAGAGCAAGAGAAAAAAATACAAGTTGTATGTCTAGGATGAGCTCTCGCTCCTGTACTTAAATCAGTATGGAATGTGTACGAAAAATCATTAGCCAAAATAAAAGCAGCTGTAACAAGCATTTAAAGAAAGCTGATGAAATGGACACAACAAAGAACCAGAAATGTCAAATAAATTGGTCCAAACATTCTCAAAAGACTCCTCACAAGAGAATTATTCTGTAAACTTCCGCCTTGTCAAAAGCCTTAAAGAAAAGGTTCTTCTAAATGTCAGGTCTCCTAATGCAGAAGATTACAATACATCTTTTACTCTCAGATAGTTATAAAACTCTTTTGATCGAGCCCATGACACTTCAGTAGGACCAGATGATATCTACTATCAACTTCTCAAACACTTACCAGATACAGCTCTAAATACATTGCTAAACATTTGCAATAACTTTTCGGAAGTGACTGCTTCGCGCAGTCTTGGCGAGAAGCAATGGTGATACCAGTACCCAAACCTGAAAAGGACCAAACCGACTCTTCCACTTATCGTCCCATTGCATCGAAAAAGATGTATTTGCAAAAGCATGAAATGGATGATAGCTAATATAATACTCTGGTATCTTGAATCCAACAAACTATTAGCAAATGAAGAGAGAAAACGGGTTCAAAATTTAGAAATCAAAAACTGTTTGTATGCACTTCTGCCGACTACATCGTATTCATGATGACCCGAAACTCTATCTTGACGGTTGTCTTATTCCTGTTCTGGAGGAGAGCAAATTTGAAGGGTAAGTTTCGACCCTAAACTAGCTTTTCTTCCACATATTAGAGACCTTAGGGACAACTGTCAAAAAGCCCTCGATTTAATACGAGCCGTTGCAGACGTAGATTGGGGAGCAGATTAGAAGGGCTTGCTCCCGTTATACAGGTCATTAGAAAGACCTAAACTTGACTATGGCTCGATTGTGTACGGATAAGCTTGTAAATCTTACCTGAAGATGCTTTATCCGATACAGAATCAGGGGCTTCGACTCTGCCTGGGTGCATTTAGAACTTCCCCTTCAGAAGGCTTTTATGTTTAGGCAAATGAACCATCACTTTATCTCAGATGAGCGAAACTGGCTCTTCAGTACGCTACCAAACTATCTTCTAATCCATCTAACCAGCATATAATGTAGTGTTTTTGCCTCAGTAGCAAACCTTCTATGCTGAGAAATCAACTTCTGTTCCACCTTTTGGCATAGGAATTCATCGTCACTTAGAAACAGCAAAAATCAATGTTGGAAATACTAAAACAAATTCTGTATTCCCAATCATCGTGGTGGTTATCAAAAACAAAATAATACTTAACCTTTGCTAATTAAAGTTTTCAACAAATCCTGTCCTTTCTCATACTAAATTCAATAAAATTAGAGCCTCCTATTGTAGCCATACGTCCCTGTTTACAGAGGCTTCGAAAGATGGAGACAAAGTTGCAGCTGCAATTGCAAACCCTATGGCATCATCTCCAACTGGTTACCGGGTAAAGTCTAAATCTTTACTGCAGAAATTCCAGCCATACTAAAAGCTTTGAACTACGTTGAAACCTCTGAAAAAACAATTTGCATTATCCGTTTGAATTTCCTTTCTACATTGAAAGCCATGCAAAATCTGGAAAGACGTTAATATCCAAGATGTTACAGAAACATAATGTCATCATACAATCTGGTTAAAGTATTCTGTACTGTTGGCTGTCTAGTCATATTGGGATAAATGATAATGAAAAGGGAGATAAAGCAGTCAAAGCTGCCGTGGAGTCACCGTTTCTGAATGGAAGATTGAATACTGACTTAAAATATTGTTTAAATAAGCATGTTATCCATACTTGGGAAAAATATAGAATGAAAACTCCGTAAACATAAGAACATCAGACCCATTATTGGAGAGTGGCATCCCTCAATAGAACAAATCGGAGATGAAGTGATAGTGTGCCTATCGCTAATCGAACACACATACCTGACTCATGCATACCTCCTGAAAGGTGAATCTCGACCAGAATGTATAACGTGGTGGTATTAGGACACACACACACACACACCTGACTCATGCATACCTCCTGAAAGGTGAATCTCGACCAGAATGTATAACGTGGGGGTATTAGGACACACACACACACACACAAACCCGCCCAGACACCCCGCACGCAACAATCCCCCCCCCCGGGAAAAACCCTTTGGACTCTCTTGTCATTGCCTAATTTCTTAAGTTTCGGTGGCAGCTACACACCTAGCAAACACTTCTACGTATTTAGAATCGTCACCGCACATACATTGAATATTTCTCGAGAACGATATCAATATTAAACCACATTGTCTGGTATAATTCTGGAATATTTGTTGAGTCTGCGAACGCAACATTTTCCAATTGGTCAATACAAGCCTGATATCCTAAACCTTTTGTTATTTCAGTGATTAAATCAGTACATCGGGCCAGTGCACCAGGCTAATTCCATGTGCGCGAGGACTATTTTGACAATAATCTCACTAATTGACTTGATGTGTGGATGAGTGGTTTAACACTTGTCCATTTTAATGTTGGTAGGTGCTCAATTAAAACAATAAACAGATCAATTAACCATGAAAGGGAATCCCAACTCACGTTTTATTTGATACATACGACACAAGATCAATTGTTAACTGTTATGATAGCAACTGGCGGTAATTTTCACTGCTCCAACGGATTACTGACGGCTGGGGTTTAGTGGTCCGTCGGCAAAGTCACTAATCGCTTTGATGGGAGACGGATGAACTTCTCAAACCAGCAATTACAAAAGTTGTCAATAGAAAATGAACATTTCATTTTTTATAAAAAAAAAACAGACAATCACTGTTCACTTTGAGTACAACCATGGATTATGTTGCATCTAATAAAGGTAGAGCAAACATTTTGCAGCACGGTTTTCAGTACGTAAACAGAAAAATCCGTCTAACGAACTTGTTTCTTATGAGTGCAAACAGCGTCGTAACAAGTTGTCATGTAAAGCAAACATAAAAGTGAAAGATGGAGCAATTGTTGGACGTCTTCGTGATCACAGCCATGCTCTCATATATCACACAGCGAGCGGATTAAAGTCAGCCAGGTTTTGAAGCGACGAGCATAAGAGACGGAGGAAGCACCGCTACAGATTCTCGCAGTCTCTCTCATATTTCAACAAGTGTTGCTGCGAAACTACCCCCATTTCGTCACATACGTTAGAACCTGCGGCACAATAGACAAGCTGTCGGCAATCCAATACCTTTACCACTGATACGCGAGGCGATCATTATTCCTGACAAATACAGGTAAACCATGGATGGACAAGATTTTCTGCTCTTCAATTCGGGACAATAATCAGGCAACAATCGATTATTGATATTCGCCACTCTTGACAACATCAGGCTGTTAGAAACCAACGGCCACTGGTTTATGGACGCAACGTTTCATACGGCACCAGACTTGTTCGAGCAAGTCTACACTGTTCATTCTCTCACAACCACTGGTGTCATACCGTGTACGTAGATTCTGCTACTGAATAAGCAACAGATAACACACTGAAATGTTGCGTCAGTTTGTGCACATCCACCATCCCCTAATCCAATCAGCATCCTAACTGACTTTGAAAGAGCGGCGATTAACGCCATCCACGACGTCTTTCCAAACACCAATGTAAAAGGTTGCTTCTTACATTTGAGTCAGAATATATATCACATAATTCAAGAGCATCATCTCCAACAACAAAGTGACGAACATTTCGCTTCAAGAAACACAACCAATCCTGGACTACTTTGAAGATACGAACATCGTTAAACCACAGAGGTGTGGACAAGAAACACCAATTTTTGACATCGCAATGTGGAATATGTTTGATCGACCTAAGTCAGAGCTTCCACGCACCAATAATGCGGTTGAGCGCTGGCATAGGCATTTCCAAACTAACCTGAGTTGCTGTCATCCCAATATTCGGACGTTTTTGTCCATCGTACAGAAAGAACAGTCACTACAAGAAGTCCGCTGTATGCAGATGCTCGCTGGGTACACACTGGACCCTCCAAGAAAGCGTTATTTTGATTTAAGTGCACGCATTTTTACTTTCGTTCAGGACTATGCAAACAGAGACATACAACAGTACTTGATAGTCATTGCGCACTACATTTCTTATTAAACGCGGTATGTCGTAGCAACTGAAGTAGCAATGTTTGTGTCTTATCAGTACGGAAAATCTATAATAAGTGTGTGTATGGAGTTATTTACAATCTTTGAAGACTTTTTCTTACCATAAACATTTAAAGATTTCATATTGAACGTCAGCGCTCTACCATTAGTATTGACATAGTGTGAAAAATATTTTACATCCGCTTGTTTAAATGCATTTGAACTTAAACAGGTTGTAAATCAGCTGCTATGACTTTTGGTGTATTATTATTTAGGGCGTTTTAGTCCTGGGGGATATTTTCAAGGGTTTTTTTGCGGGGGGGGGGGGAGGGGTATTTTCCTAGGGGGTGTCCAGGGGGTTATTGTCGGGGGGGGGGGGGGTACCTGGCAGTATCCAATTAAATGGAAACACGTTCCTGGTGAGTGTGCCGATTTCCGCCCTGTGAGATATAAGAATTTTGACGTAAACTGCATGAAGCTTCTTGATGACAACGTACCACCAAGGAAATCATCAAGTGTTTTTTAAGGAAATGCGTTGTATGCAACAAATTGTAATCATGGTTTATGGATTTGAATGTATTACTTTATTCTGTGATTTTATATTAATTGTGCAGAATTGTAACACCTTTACGTTTTATATTGTATGTAGTTGTAAATAATTTTATAATTTTTGGAAGGGTTTCACTCCCTAGATTTTTGTGGAATTATTTTTTATATTTTTCGAACTTCAACTACATACATATTCAGGGTATATTCAATGAAATTGAAGCTTCTTCTTGTAGCTGTACGTCCCTGTATACACACGGTTCAAAGCTGGAGACGAAGTTGGAGCAGCCATTGCAATACCCCAAGGCACCATCTCGATGCGGTTACCGGACAAAACCTCAACTTTAACTGCAGAAATTGCAGCCACACTGAAAACTTTGAAGTACATTGAAACCTCTTAAACAACAAATGTCATCATCTTCTCGGATTCGATTTACACCTTGAATACCTTGCAGAACCCTAAATCTTTCAACCCGTTAATATCCTAGATCTTATAGAAACATGATGTGTGCATTCAATTTGGAAAAAGTATTCTGTATTGCCTAGTCATATTGGTATAAAGGGTCATGGAAATGCAGATAAAGCAGCCAAACTTGCCCAAGGTTGAGTTCCATAAACTGATTCAAAATTTCGTATAAATCAGCTTGTTCGTCATATTGTTAAAAAAATGTGGAATGAAAACTCCATAAACTTAAAAACATCAAACCCACTGTCGAAGAGTGGCATCACTCGAATACAATAAATCGCGGAGATGAGGTGGTGTTGTGCCTATCGCGTACCTGACTCATGCATACCTTTTCAATGGTCAGTATCAACCAGTGTGCACACCCTGCCAATGTCCATTAATATTGGAACGCCGTTTTGTCGAGTGTGCTGATTTCCGCCCTGTGAGACAGAAGTATGCATCAACAAACTGTATGATGATGTACCACGTAAGGAGATCGTGAACTGTTTGAGGGCATGCGGTTTATATGAAGAAAAAGTTGTTCATATGTTTTTAAAATGTTACATTTGTGACCTTAATCTTTTTGCTTTATATACATCTTACAGAATTTTGATGTCTTTATTTTTTATATTTTATCATATACCTCATGTTTACATTTATTTGGAAGACTTTATCTTCATATATTTTTGTGTAATCCATTTTTACATGTTTCAAACTTCACCTTTAGCTGGCACAGTGTAGTTATTATTGTGCTGAAGAGACGTAAAACGCTGAAATGCATACAAGAGACAATATGGTGAACACGGTGTGTACAAGCTCTGCTGAAATATGGCGAATTTTACGGGGACTAAGTGTTGTACTTTCCTAGGTCAAATTATGTTGTGGGAATGTTTTGAGAACTGTAAGGTATGAGAATTGTAGTTTTGTATAAATTGCTTTTCAAGGAAAAATAAAATTTTGCCTTGTACCTCGTTCGAGCCATTTAGATGCATAACATTATGTAGATGGTCTTGTCTCGTGAATCTGAGAAGTGTTCATTGGATCCAATGTACTGTTGAAAAGATGCTGAGAGACTGCATGAAAACACGTCTGGTTCGTGGCTGTTGCTATACTTTTTACAGTTTTATTATTTTATGTTATTTGACATTGCATGAATATTGAATAAACAATATACTTGTGTATAGACTTCATCTATTCGTAAGTTGAGTTTACTCATTTATCCAGTGGGCCAGTAGGCTATTTCCTGAATAGTAAGACCCAATACAGCTCGCCAGTTAAACCAGTGTACAGTTACCCACAACTGTTTGTTGTGTCGAGTACCGCCTGATAGCCTAATTCACAGGCAACGGTTTATATTCTGAGCATCTTACGCGGTCACCACACTATCGTATTTGCTGTGATAAGCACCCTACAAATTAGACGTCATTGATTTCAATAAGATAAAAGTGTCAAGAATACACACCCAAGAATCAGGAATCAGATAGCGACGGACCTTGCGCTTCTCAGTTAAAACGTAGCATTCTAGCAGAAATAAGAGAAAAATATGGCAAATTAGACAATCATTTAAGCGCGAGCAATCTAATGCTATCGACATAGCGACCCTACGCCATATTCGCAGGTAATTGCATGATATTGGTAGGCTTAACTATCCAAGTTATCCTTCTGGTCGGCTAGTGGAGAGGACATCGCGCTCCAATAGTGCTCCAATAGTGCTCCAATAAAGGAAAAAAATAGCAGACGATATATAGGCAATATTTCATTTTCTAGAAGGTGGCGATAATACTAGGGAAGTAAAGACATGTATGTCTAAGTATGATAAAAACAAGCAGAGTAGAACCGAAAGTCTGAGCTGTATAAAGAATCTGCAAGAAATTGGGCAACCAAGTGATATGGATCAATCGAAAGGCATTGCATCGACAGACGATTTTGGAAATAATAGTCGAGACGAACAAGCTGAAACCAACATTTCTGTACTGCAATATGAAAAATGTATTGATCTAAAACAATTTTAAAGGATGAACTAAACGCCAATTGTGCAAATATTATGGAAGAAATAAAGAGAATGAGAAGAGATATCGGTCATTTGAATGAGATGATCCAAAATAAAGACGAGAAAATAAAACGACTCGAATCTGGCATGGACAAGGCAAGGGAGTCGGAACTGCGATTTGAACCAGACATACATGCAACGGCAGAAGTAATAAAGAGTCAGGTAATGGTAATTGAAAAGCTGCAAGTCGTGAATGACAATCAAATTGAAACCGTTAAGTCCGCAGATTCGTGGAATCAACTTGAACTTACAAACTTTATCTAGTTGTTTTGCTCGAATGCAAAGGTGACCAGTTCTTCTTGCATACCTACGAATACACCAAGTGCACCAAACACATTACCGAATACAATTGTAATCGATAGCCAACATCAGGAATCTCGTAGCAGACTTTTGTCAGACCAGCAAGATTATAGAAATACCGGCTTAACCAACGTGAGACATACCACAGTAGAGAATCGTAGTTCCAAAGTGTCGCAATCTCCGACAGCAAAGACCTCAAGTACTACAGCAAAAGTATGATAGGGCAGCTGAAAGAGGAAAAACAGCTGAAAAGAAGACAGACGAGAAAGAAAATACAACAAACCAAGGGCACCTATCGGCTACTAGAAATAACCCAGTCACAATATATGACATGAATCTTACGAATAATGCATCCAAACCAATCCAGGTACGACTCAGCGATATGGCATTCAGTGGAGTGAAGGACTTGAAAACAAATTGGTTGCTGTTACCTCGAATTAGGGCGGACTACGGTCCAGAGAGGCAAAATCAAGCAATATACAGACATGCGTACAGTCGAGGAGTAAAAAATACAAATATTCGAATGCTAAAAATGTGGTCAGATGACAACGGAGAAACTTATACCGTTCGAGTTGATTTTCCGGAAATGCTACTCGGCAGAACTTTGCAACAGGGATTTTGGCCGAACATTTGTATTAGCCAGGGAATGGTATGATAGATAAATGATCCCGTGTACGTAACCTACCCACGATAGAGTGATTGGTTATAATTTGCATGACTTTTCCAAACATATTGGCGTGAAACGTGAAAAGCAGGAACACCATGGTTTTGTTCTTTATTCCAAGATTTAGATATTGTGTGCATACAAGAGCATTAACTACCTTCAGAACAACTGCACTTTCTACAGAGCATACACAGAGAGTTTGCTTCTTTCGCGCGACCGGATAACAGAATTCAGAAGTGTCCGTGAAAAGAAAACGTACCTCCGGCTTTGGAGGAAGGTCGATTGTCTATCGAAAGTCTCTGTCGGTCTGCCCTATGCCAAACGTCAGAACCGACAGAATAATTGCAGTTGAAATCAATATGCGCACTGCAAATTATTCATGTTCTGTGCGTGGTTTCTTTCAACGAATGCCTCTTTAGAGGATTGTAAAGAAGTAATGGAAACAGTGGAATGCCTATTCGATGAGTAGAGTCAGAAAGGTCTTGTGATTGTTTGCGGTGACCTGCTGAAAGAAGTGGTTCCGAAAAGTAAAAACGATAAAGACCATTTTTTCATTCCTTTCTTGAAACTAGGGATCTAATCTCTACAAGTAGCAAACCTACGTCTAGAATACCAGGAGATACATTTTACACATCTGACGGCCAACACTCGTCCTTGATCGATTATATTCAAGTTCCCTCTTCAAAAATAGATTTAGTCCGTAGTGTCAACATTAAAGATGATCATCATCTAAATCTCTCTGATCACTCACCTGTAAGTGCACAGTTGATAGTTCTAGACCAATTACAGGAATCGACTTTTTCGCACAATCCAGTTACAATCAACTGGCGAAAAGCTTCTGCAGATAAGTTGGAGATGTACAAAAGTGAAATCAATGAACAATTAAAAACATTAATTTCAATTCTACACGATATTGAAGATATACAATACCCATTGATACTGTTGCGACTGTTTTATATGATTTAGCTGATAAAAATTTCCCAAAATAAATCTTCCAACCGCATCTAAAACCCCATTAGAAATTTCTTAATGTGACTAAGCTTCATAAAGAGATGAGAAGAAAACGAACACGAAAGACGTGCGTCCCAGTGGTATACAATATAAGTCATATGAAGAATACAAGAGTGCAAAGAGAAAGTTCATAAACCAGTTATACAAGGCAAAAGAACAGTGCAAACAGGAACCATTCGATGAGTTCGAAAAAGCTGCCGAATAGGATCTAGGAAAGTTCTATAGAATAATAAGACTGCATAAGAACGGTCAGAGACAAGATGTTTTTGAATTAAAAGTGGACAGAGACATAATTTGGGACCCTCATTTGATTCGTGACGTGTGGCGTCAGCATTTTGAAAAACTTAGAACAGAAAACACTCGACGATCTATTCAAGGAATCTTTTGCTGATTAAATTAGGAATACTGTGAAGAATATTGTGGATTCAAATATTGAAGAAGGAACGGACACAATTGAGTAGTAGCATAATGAAAAATAACATTGAAGAGGCTGTGAGAGAGCTGAAGAAAAATAAATCATGTGTTCATGATAAAATACATGCAGAACGTGTTCTTCAATAGATTAGTTGCATTTTGCGCCATATATTCAATTGCATCTCCTTGGAAACTTATGCCGACAATTTTAAATGTGTAATCGTTGTTTCTGTTTCCAAAGGTGGAAAGAAAGATAGGCTCGACCCGAATAACTGCAGAGACGTCTCAAACTTTTCCCGCTTTTCATAAAGTATTTGAAAAAATACTGTTGCAGAGATTTACTCAATTTAGCGAAAGGAAGCATTTCCCGAACCAGTTGCAACATAGATTTGGAGACCAATGTAGAGGCATTACTGCGGTCTTTATTATAAAGAGGGAATATCCCAATATTCTGAAGGATACTCAAAAGTATATGCTGTATTCCTGGACAATGCAAAGGCCTTCAATACAGTATGGCATGAGAGCTTTTTCTACATGTTTTACTCTCTTGGAGTAAAGGGAAATGTTTGGAGATTGATTGGAAATTCTTTCGAGATGTCAGGGCCCTCGTTTTGCTCAACGTCCAACGTTTGAAACCATACTCAGTAAACCAACTGGTAGGTCAAGGAAGAACGCTTTCTGCGTGGCTATTCTTAGTCATGATAAATGACTTAATATCTTTATTCTAGTCAACAAAATCTGGAATACAATTTGGTACCTTAAGCATTCCATGTGGACTACTAGCTGATGACACGACCCTGCTATCCTCATAATTTAATGGCATGGATATTATACTTTGAAACCTTCACTACTTTGCAACTAAGTTGAGACTGCGATACAATGCGGATAAAAGCAATATTGTCATATTTGCAAAAGAAAAGAATCCTGCACGAAACCTTGTTCATGCTCAGAGTTAAGCAGATTCCTATGGTTTCGTCAATAACATATGTTGAGGTTACTCTTTCCTCATTTCTTTCTAATACTGTCAAAGTTAAAAATGCTGGTGAAAAAGTAAGGTCAGCATTTTATATTCTTGTTGGGAACGGCATGAATCCAGTTAACAGTGCTAAAATCCGGACAAAAATAGTTTTGCCTGCTATAATATATGCATGCGAATTATGGTCAAATTTGACTCAATCACATATATATGACCGATAAGTTTGTCAAAGAAAAGTTGCAAGAAGAATTCAAAATCTCGAGCAGGGCTCACCTAAAGAGACAAAAATAAGTAGTCTTGGATTGTGGTCAGTTGAGGTATATGTAGATAAATTCAAATTAGAATTTTACAATAAAATCTGCAGAGCAAAAGGTTCATTCGCATGGAAAATTGTGTTCAACAGAAGAATGCTTGATTTATCGATACATGGTTGTGAGAGCATTGATTGTGTTAAAGATATATACCGTTTTCTTGTGAAATACCAACTTAGAGACTTTTTCCACTTATGTGTGAATACCCTATATTCTGTGTCGAAGCATATTTGGAGAGGAATATTGAAGCAATAATTCACCGTTTCGAAGATAGATTTTGGAGCTCCAAACTGGAATCAAGACCAGAACTTTAACATTATGCAAGTGTCCATACTGATCTTCAACCACTCGCTATTTGGAATCTCGGAAAATGTTTACCTAATGACTTGGTTTTTTGTATACATTGCATATTTAATAATGTGTTAAATTTTCTCCGAGGATGAGTATAATTATAAACTTTGTAAACGATTAGTTGCAACAGAGTCAAGCGTAGTTCTATTCTGCCTAAACGATGAACGCAATATTATGTCTGAGCAAATAATAGACTCAGTAGGCACAATAGACTCATACTGGCTTTTCTGTCAGGTCGATGACACTCAAGTTCAGATCCTATTTGGGTAAGAGATTGGAAAACTTTGCCTTTATAGATGCCCTGGCATGGCAAAAAATTCAAGTATTTGGCGGCAGAAGGATTAGAATTGATGTACAGAAGAACAAATGAACTTGACCCAATCAGCTGTTATTGCATCCTACTGTAATCCCTAAGAAAATTATTAATATTTTTTCTTATTGTTCCCAGAGAATAGCTAAACGGTGCAAAATGTAACTTGCCTTCAATAGAAAGAAACAATAAAACCTAAAGGTAAAATAAAATGTTTATTGACTTAAGTCTCTTGACTTTTGCGTTGGATGACAAAGCTAACAGCTGTGATTCGGTCGGTTCCAGAACGTTAATTTGCACTAAAAATCGAGTCATTTATTCAGATGCAATTATTGCTAAACATGCAACATAACCTATGCTGAGTTTTGGCTAGGTAGTATCCAAGTTAGTGCCGAACATAAGGAAGAAAGTTTTGTTGTATTTGAACTTTAAGTAACGCACTGAATTCATTTTTTTAAAATACAAAATAATTAAAAAATATGAAGGAAATATATAAGGAACCTAATTGGTGTAGTAATATATTTCAGAATTTGGCTGCATTGTTACATTTTAGAATATTTGCTAATTGAAACTAGTGTCCTTAAAAGTATATGTAAACTAAAATACTTTCTGTTACGTGTTTCTAGAAAAAAGTCAATGTCTATATAGATATATAAATCTGAATATTATACTGCAGTAATTAAGTGTTATCTTATGTATCGTTTACTATACGTGATTTCACATACTTTATGAAATACTGAATATTATACTGCAGTAATTAAGTGTAATCTTATATATTGTTTACTATACGTGATTGCACATAATTATTGAAATACTGAATATTATACTGCAGTAATTAAGTGTTATCTTATGTATTGTTTACTATACGTGATTGCACATAATTATTGAAATACTGAATATTATACTGCAGTAATTAAGTGTTATCTTATGTATTGTTTTCTATACGTGATTGCACATAATTATTGAAATACTGAATATTATACTGCAGTAATTAAGTGTTATCTTATGTATTGTTTACTATACGTGATTGCACATAATTATTGAAATATTGAATATTATACTGCAGTAATTAAGTGTTATCTTATGTATTGTTTACTATACGTGATTGCACATAATTATTGAAATACTGAATATTATACTGCAGTCATTAAGTGTTATCCTATGTATTGTTTACTTAACGTGATTTCACATAATTATTGAAATACTGAATAATATACTGCAGTAATGAAGTGTTATCTTATGTATTGTTTACTATACGTGATTGCACATAATTATTGAAATACTTAATATTTGATACGGTTGGAGTTTAGGAATCGTGTCCCTGTATATTGTGCTAGGAAAGAACATCAATATTTGTCAGTAATATACTTACACCGCATAGGGTGGAGGTGTTGTCAAGATGTAGCCAGTCAAAAAGATTAGATAAATGACATAGATGGTGAAGTTTGAGTAGTACAGTGTTCGTCCGTACTTCTTCCATTTGTGCTCTATAAGACTTGCAACCAAAGGATGAGTCAGCAATGTCTCCCGTTTGGCCAAAACCTGCCAAATATAGAAATATAGAAATTCGGTCGTCAGAAGTGCATCTATGAGAGTCAATCCTATTATTTTATTTACAAATTCGGAGGCACTGCTGTGTCAGTATGTGCTTACATAGAAATCTCTTCTTATTCACGTCGGTTCTCCAGGCATTCACATTACATAAACAATGGGAGTAAGCAAATAAACCAGATTCATGATCACAGATGATTTGAACACGATAATCAAGTATGTATGTATGTACACGCTTTTTACGGCACCTCAGCTAATAGTGGCTATATGGTGCCAACTAAAGGTAAAGTTCGGAAAATGTAAAAATAACTTGAACAAAACTTTTAGAAGATAAACCCTTTTAAATAAATGTAAACATGACCTCCAAGAAAAGCAAATATTAAACGTAAACATGTTAAAAGTCTGTAAAAAATAAAATAAAAGATGGTATGCACTCTGGTCGAGGTTCACCCTTCAGGAGGTATGCACTATAGTCCAGTAAATGTACTCAAAATAGAGGCTTGATCCAGGACAAATTGCAACAGAATTGATTTTGATTGTATGATGCTTGGGAAGGTCTATACATCAATATATAAAAAGTCCTCCAAAATCCAATTATGGGAAATTAATTAAAAATGGCAGTAACTAATTAACTAATCAACTTACGGTTATTTTTCATGTTTGTGCTAATAACTTGAAAACTATGACAAGTACATGGTTATATAATACCATTTGAAGCATAATTTTACACTCTTTTTGTTTGATATATACAAAGATATGAACAAGCATTAAAACACCAGTTGAAATTGCATAAATAACTTTAATTTCGCGCATTAATCGTTACACTGAAAGCATCCACACTGCTTAAATACTAGTTTCAGGTTAAAGCAATTCAGTACTTTTATAATATCTTATCTAGGATGTTCTCCAATGTTCTTAGGATATATTTCAGACCTCTAATGTGTCTATTGTCAATGTGATGTAGAGTGAAATACAGCGATATATCATGCAGATCGATTTAGTCAAAATCATTATCATCTTCTTCTTCCAATATTGGATGTGGGGAGTTGAAAAATGTTGTGCCTCTACAGTGTCAACAGGCTTTTAAATATTCTAAACTGTGTTTTTTACAACTACATCTCTAGGTACTACAATCAGATTGGCAGTTGCATCGTATACTCTGCAGAAGTTCCTTTGGTGCTGGAGGTAAATCAGTCATCTTATGTAACATCTAACTCTCATCAATTTTACAACCCCATTCTACTGGATTCAAATCTGCAACACCCATCCACTGCTGGACTTGATATTACACTCTTACATTGTGGAACTTTGCTGCAGCAGCAGTTGATGGTAAACTTTGTGGCTGAACAAAAGCACTACTCATTGCAACTTTCTCACAAAACTTGTCATAACGGAGACTGTCCAGTCTTTCTCCGTATTCTCCACTGAATATGCAAACAAGGGCCGTTCCCCTGCAGTAATGAGATCGTTTGCACTGGCATGTGGCACAGTAAATATAGCAATGAGATCTTGAAACTGTACATCCTTTTGTGCTTTTCCTAGAGCTACACCTTTTCCTATTCCAAATATTCTTGATGTTGTGTCACATCCAAGGAGTGTATGGATTCGGAGTATCTAGGTGCATATTATGTGTCCAAGTGTTTCCTTTATAGCTTTAATGTTCGAGACATACGCTTTTCTTATTGAACTTTGTTTTGGTTCAGGCCTTATAAAGATTCTGTGGGCGGTAAGGTCAGCATGCTGCACAAGAAGTACTAGTAAATCTGTGTCTTCTCCTACAACAACAGTTTCCTTCAACTTGGCACTTTCTACTGCAGTCAAGACTATGAGGAGGTCAGCAGCTCCTTTTGCATGATAAATAACGCAGCCACATTTTTGTAATGTGTAGCTAAGCAAGGTTATGAAACGCTGTAATTATTGTTATTAAGAAACTGTTCTTTCTTTCTTCGTAACATCATATCTGTTGAGAAAATGACCGTGGCACCAGTTTGACCATTTGTCTTTCTGTTGTGTGTCACATCTTTGACCGATGGTCCGTCAAGATACCCATCAAACATAATAGCTTGACTCCCGTACTTGTCGTGCACATATTTAATATAAATGTGTCATATATCATTATATAAAACTCCTTTTGGCCCTGTAATTCGATGCAAAAGAGACCCTCCATCTAATACATAGTGAACATCCTTATCTGGGTGTTCATCCTGTTCCAGTATGATGGTTTTGTAGGCTCGCCCAAGACAGGTTTGCTAGATTGTCTGAGTACTTGTGATGACTCAAAGAGAGCTGGAGGAAAATTGCAAAATTCATATTTCACTAGTGTCTTCAAGTCTTCTGCTGAGCCTTTGGCAACTGTAACTAATCTTTGAAACAGCAGCTGTTGGTCGATATGTATAGATTCCTGGTCAACTTTTATGGCTCGTTTATCTTGCATTGTGATAACTTGATGTTTCTTTCTAAAGACAATGGCTGACACACTGATCCCTGACATCCTCTCTAGAACTGCATTCCATACTGTTCTTGCTACATCAACATCAACTGCTTTGTCAGAAACAATCCCGGTGGAAATGTTATGTAGACTGGTACCTTGTGTAAATGGAGTCTTCCTCTCTACACAGCTTAGTAACTTCTGTGTGTCTGTTTTATCTCTTTTAAGCCTGGATTTTGCTGTGTCTTTGTGTTGCTTACTTGTTCCATATCTTGTTTCCGTAAATACCTGCATGGAGTTATTTATGTCTGCACAAATAGGCATTGATAATAACCAAACAAACCTTTGAGTTTCAGTCAATCCCATTCCACCAGTTAGACCTCCATTGTCTTAACACTTCGCATCAGTACCTGCTCAATGACAAAATCTGTCAAGAGACCTCAACAGAAACGGTCGCTTCTTCTAATGACATGGAAGCCCTAGTTAAAACTCTTGTGAACGTCAGGGGCATCAACCAAAAGTTTGGACATCACCTGAAGATATATTCTTGCTGACTTTACATATAGATTATGAACAGAGGCGGCAAAATAAGGCAGCACCTCTGAAAGAGAGCTTAGGTGCAACTGCCAACTGCCTATTCTCTCAGCTTTAAGAAAGCGACGGAGGATATCCAGCGTATACATGTATTCTATCCATAGTTTGGCAGTTCTGCTTTGTTGGTTATGTTTTGCGTCTTCTAATTTACGATGAATTCTCTGAAAAATGTCAGAAATTAGAGGATCTTCCAAGCTGGTTTCATTGTTCATGACTTTGTCATAGATTTCTCCAATGTTGATCATGTCTTGGTCAACATCATCTGTTTCAACATTCTCGGTCTGGTTATTACTTTCTCTATCTTCCTCTTCAAATTTTTCAGTAGTGGTATCACTATCATGATCTTCATCAGCTCCAAACGCAGATGTATTGTCTCTTTCCACTTGACGATCCACATTAGGTAGAGGCACATAGAAAGTATCATGAACAAGCAATGCATGAAGCACGGTGTCCACAAGAAAATGCGCACGAATACCTCTTGCCATGGCCTTTCCACTTAATATATGTCCAACTACAGTACTGGCAGAGAAATTTTCTAGAACTTCATGCAAACCAGAGCCTGCTACTATGATGTGTCAAATGCTTCTAAGAAAGCTAATAATACTATGCAGACCACCTAACCTTAAAACAATGTCTCAAATTCCATCTTTAGTTCCTTCTTCTAGTTTGATTATCATTGCCTTCCACCAAAGGGGCTGGTCAAATATCAGAACGGGTACAAAGTTGTATTTTCTTCCTTGATCACAAACAAACTTCATGGTTGAGTAGATACATGACATATCATTTTGATCCATATGTATCATGGGTAAAAATACAACACATGACTTGCCAGGGTTTTTGCCTTGATGAACTGACTGCATCATACCGGAATATAAAGGCCGAGGGGACGTGAGAAGCCATGCGACTTTCAACAGAAGATCAAAAGGTGATACGGGGTCCGTCATATTTACATCCTTCGGTGCCTCGTTGATCAGCTTATCTGTCATGCTACTGCCCTTTCTGCAGATATGGATGGATATTTTATCCGCCCCACTGTATGTCTCTTGCAGTCACTTGTACTTTGACGATCGATCTTTTTCTGTTTGTCCCTGGTGTTATGGCAGCAATTAATTTTTTTCCAGCAAACAAGATTTTTAAGAAACGTCTTAGTGACTCGGGGAGATATTGTAACATCTCATTGCTGGAAGATAGATCTTGAATAGGATATTATCACTATCTGTGGAAACTGACTTAATGTCATTTGTTTTAGAAATTTTGCAGCAGTCTCTATTATTCTAAGTGTTACTGCTTCAGGGGCTTCATTTAAGTGATGATGCTGTTCATATAATATATTTGCAGCTGGAGGTTTGAATGTTACAACATTAGATTTCCCATTTATTCAGTTATAACAATGTTGTCTCCAAATGTTCCAAAAGCTTTGTTTTCATCCATTTAAAGCTATAAGCCTCACAGCCAGTATTTTGAAGAATATCATACATATTCTTGATGAGATCATGAACTGTTGTTTGTTCCTCATCTTCCAAATATTGGACGACTTTTAATAATGCTTCAATGACTTGGCACCTTCCGGAAGGTAAGTTGAGGCTTCTGGCATGTGTTTTCTTGTTCTAAAATGAACACTGCACGTCTGATGTTAGACTGCATCTGAAGCATGAAGATCAGCAAGAGCTGACATAATCCTTGCCAAAACTTTATCAGCCTATTCATCTCCTCTTTCTCTACATGTTGCCTTTATGGACTAATCAAAATCTTTTGTTCTTACATGAAATTTATCAGTGCTTCTCCTTTATGAAGTTTTGCCTTCAACTTTAGCAGGCATACCGCAAAACAAACAGTGTTCCCTGAAGGAAAACTTTGATTATTTGAACCTAAGTGTACACTTATTGCTTGTTTCTTCCTCTGTCAACTGATTACTAGTACATGCCTTTTGGATTTGACGGGAGTGACAATAACGGCGACATTCTGTGTGTACACGCTGACAGTGTGTTACTTGTATAATGTCTCTTCTTGCTTCACTGAACTTATTTATGCTAGCACCACACAAAGTTGCAGTGGGATTTTCATTTCCCAATTGTTCTTTACAGAATACACACTTCTCCATTTGAACTAGGATAATTTGTTACTTTCTATTGTCCGGAAAGGGGAAAAAAAAGTCATCAGCATATACAGCATCTCACGAAATCAACAAATGAACAACAATTGAAACAAGATTGAAACACGAGAAAGCAATCATCATTATATATGTTTTTACAGCGTTTTACGGTAAAAATTAAACACAACAATTCTCATAACTGTTGCAATTAGAATGTTATGAACAAAATATAAACTGCATTGGAAAGTTAATGAAATGAGCTTTCCAATAATGTACCACACAATATGTTATGTTCCATGTATATTTCACAAACTGCATTATTAATATAACTGTGACCGATAATGTATTAGTTAATTAGTATGGCTAATTTTAATCAATTTCCCACCATGGGACTTTGGGGGAATTTTCATATGTGAATCAATACAGCCTTCCAACTTGAATGCAACTGGTTTCATTTCTGTTGCAATTTATCCTAGGTCAAACCACTATTTTGACTGGCTGGACTACTACTCAGGAATGTACGTCCGATACGCGATCGGCACAAACCACCTCATCTCGGCAATTTGTTCTATACGAGGGATGCCACTTTCAAATTGTGGGTTTGATGTTCTGAAGTTTGCGCATGGAGTTTTCATTCCACATATTGTGTATTAAGTATGACGAACATGCTGACTTATGCAATATTTGAAGTCAGTATATGGAATCTTTCATTAGAAAAAGGGTGCCAGCTGAGCTGCTTTGGCTGGTTTATCTACACTTTCATTACACTTTATACCACTATGACTAGGCGGCGAACAGTACAGAATACTTTTCCCAGACTGTATAAGCAGATCATGTGTTTGTAATATCAGAAATATTAACGGGTTTTCAGATTTAAGGTTTTGCAAGGCTTTCAGTCTGGAAAAGGAATCCCAAAATATGAAACAATTTGGCTTTTGAGAGGTTTTAATGTACTTCAAAGCTTTTATTAAGGCTACATCTTCTGCAGTAAAGAATGAGGCTTCATCCGGTAAACGGCTCGAGATGGTGCCATCAGATGTTGCAACGGCAGCTCCAACTTTGTCTCAATCTATCGAACCGTCTGTATCCAAGAACATATGCCTGCGAGAAGAGGCTCTGAGTTTATTGTTGAGGACGAATTCGTATGCCAAAAGGTGGAATGAAGTTTGGTTTATGAGTTTACAGGGTTTTGTATTTGGGCCTAAATATTATATCATATGCGTGATTTGATAGATTTTAAAATGTTTTGTTAATAGACCCAATTTCGTTTGTCTGGGATAACTTGGTGGTTCAATTGCATCAACATAGAGGCTTTCTGAAGAAGAAGTTATAAATGCACCCATACAAAGTCCAAATCCATGATAGTGTATCGAGTCAAGCAATTGCAGGTAAGACTTGTTTAAGCTGATCCGAATTAATCAAGACCTTCCGATCTGCTCCCCAATCTGTGTTTATTACTATTGATATTACATCCAGGGCTTTTTGACATTTGTCCCCGAGGTATCTAATATGTGGAACGAGATTTAGCTTACGGTCAAAAATAAACCCTAAACATTTGGTCTCAGATAAAACAGGAATCAGACAACTGTCGAGAGAAGGCTTTGGGTCATCAAGAGTATGATCTGATTGGCAGAAGTGCATACAAAGTTTTAGATTCAGAACATTTCAAACCGTTTTCTTCTGCCCATTCTACTTAAAGACCATGATCCAATGGTTGTTTGGTTTCAGGAAACCTTTCTAAAAGAAAACCTATAAGGTAAATTTGAAAAACTTCAACACCTACAGCAGCTTTTCAGGAAATGCTGATAAGGCTGCATAATGTCATAGATAATAAAATTCCTCACAACCAAAGTAATCTCAGTACCACTTTTCAGACCTTAGCCGTTTGTGTGTCGTTACATAAAACTCTTTCACTTTGTTTTACACATCTCCCTCCAAGCACTCCAATCAATCAATTGGATCTTGATCATCTTATCCAACAGTTGTCAGCGCCTTTTGTTTGGCATGGAGACTTTAACGGCCACCATGCACATTGGGGCTGTAAAGATATCACCTAGAGAGGGAAGAGGACATGCTTTGTTTCAAAACACAATCTTTGCCTTTTGAATGATAAGGGGTATACCTACCTGCATCCTGCCACAGGATCCTACTTGTCCTTAGATTTCACTATCATCAGTCCGTCTCATTTACTTTACTTGAGAAGTCGGTGACTACCTGTGTGGTAGCGACACCTTTCCAATATATTAAAGAAGTAATATTCACAAACCGCAAGGGCTCGGGCAGAGATGGAAATTGAACAAGGCGGATTTCGAAACATTTCAATCCCTCTGCGAGTCAAAACTGACAGCTCATCGTTTTAGCAACACAGTAGATCTAAAACTTGTATTTACAAAGATACTCCAGGATGCTGCTGGGTGTACAATACCAAAAACTTCGGCGATCTTTAAACGTGTCAACAAACCATGGTTTGATGATGCAGGCAAAGATGCCACCAGGGAACGAAAAAGGTCCTTAAAGATTTCAATACCAATCTAACAACTGAACATCTGAATAATTACCGAATATACGGAGCTAAACCTCGCCGTATCATTAGAGAGAGCAAGAGGGAAACATGGAGACCCTACGCCTTTAGGTTGAACTCTCACTCCTCTGTCAAATCGGTACGGAATATCGTACGAAAAATAAATGGAAGAAGTAAAAGCAGCTGTATAAAGCATTTAAAGAAATCTGATGAGATTGTCACAGTCGTACCCGAAATCTCAAATACGTTGGCCTAAATTATTCTGAAAACTTGAAAGAAAAGGTTCCTCTAACTTTCAAATCTGCTAATGCTGAAGATTAAAATAAACCTTTCACTCTCAGAGAGTCAGAGGGATCTCTTGATCGAGCCCATGACACTTCCGCAGGGCCAGATGATATTCATATTCAGCTTCTAGAACACGTACCTGACAGAACTCTAAATAGACTGTTGAACATTTTCAATAAGTTTGCTAATCTGGCGACTTCCCGTAGTCTTGGTGAGAAGCAAGGATGATCCGAGTGCCCAAACCTGGAAAGGACCAAACCAACCCTTACAACTATCGTAGCATAGCATTAACAAGCTGTATTGCAGACCCATGAGACGGATGATAAATGATAGACTACTCTGGTATGTCGAATCCAAGAACCTACTATCTGAGGTTCAGTGTGGATTCAGACGCTGGAGAAGCCAATAGACCATCTTGTCAGAATTGAATAATTTATTAGAGATGCTTTCATAAAGAAAGAACATATAGTTGCCGTCTTTTTCTACTAGGAGAAAGCTTATGACACCACATGGAAGTACGGCACAATGAATGACCTATTCAACCAAGGTAAAAGAGTCCGCTTACCTAACTTTATCTCCAATATTTTAAAAGATCTAAACTTCAGAGTTAAAGTAGACATCACCCTTTCTGTAACAAGAAATTTTCTAATGATTCAGAGTTCATTTCTAAACATAAAGATATTCAAAGTATTATTTTATAGCGATTTTATTCCCGATCAGTTCGTCAAGAAGAGTTGTTCGAGCTAGAGATTTGAATCGCTGCAGTGAGGCTGAGATGCTCAAAAATCTCAGCTCTCAGAACGTCAGAGAAGGAAAACGAATCAACATTCGCCGTAACGGCAAGTTGATTTCAACAAACACTTATGTACTGATGTTTAACTGCGCCTCTTTGTCTACATCGATGAAAGACTGGTTCTTATATATCCATGTCGATCATTTCATTTCTCATCCTTTCCAGTGTGTCAACTGCCAGAAATATGGCCATCACAAATATGGCTCCTATGGGAAACTAGTCTGTCCCAGATGCGGGCAGCAGAGTCACGATGAATCATCCTGCTGAGAGAAAATCTCATGTGCAAATTGCCATGGAGAACATTTCTCATACAATAGAGACTGTTCTAAGTGGAAACTAGGGGAGATCCAACGCGTAAAACAGGATAAAGGCACCAGCTTTCATGTGGCCAGAATATTTGTGGAAGCCACAGCTCCACTTAACACAGCTGGCAACATTTGCGCAGCTAAAGTGGAGACAAAACCTGGCATAAATACTGCCTGTACGCAGACATACTTTACTTGATACACGATCAAACCAAATTCAGTCTTATCGCCACCTAAACCCGTTCTAGCAGGTATCCAAACCGACAGCAAAGTCAGTGTGACAATGTAGCAATTAGGACGTCTAATGCTACACCAAACCCAGCTCACGAAAAGAGCAGCAAGCCTCGAGCCCCAGTGGACGCAGAACCAGTGTCCCAAAGAAGATTCTCAACTCTCCTACCGAGAAACCGGTTAAAATCCGGTCCACCAAAAGAGCAACAGGCCACTGGCGCTAGTGGTAATGCATGGTCTAAACCAAACAAGCAGACACTTACAGTAACGTGAATCCAAATAATCCAATAATTCTAAGTATCCTAATCACAAGTCCTAATCTAGGATATTCCGAATGAATTCCAGTAACCTTGAATGCCCTAATGTGCTAGTAGTTTTGAATGTTCTGATATGCCTGAATAATGTAATCCAGAATATAAATTCACATAAATCCCAAAGTCAAGTATTAATCCAATATGAGAACGAACACTTTTGGTAATTTCTATGAATATTTCAAATAAATAATTCCTCTCTCTGTATTTGCTCTGATTTTCACAACTGTAACATCTGATTACTAATATAAATTCCTTAATAGACTGATCTTAATGCCATGAAGTTTTGGATGGGAAGGGAATCTTGTTAACCAAATGCTGTATAAATATAAGACAAGTCCCATGATAGAATATACTAGAATATGAGTAACTCTAAATGGAATTTTACTGGTGTACCTGATTTTTCTCATGTCAAGATATGGAAAATTCCAATCTAACTACTAAATACTACGTAAACAAGTCTGATCTTCAACTCAAATGCAGTAAATATGTTGTTAACAAAATGACTAAAGTACAACGTACCTCATGGACACTATACATTTAATATACATAACACTAGACTTCCCAAAGGATCTGAAGATCCTATCAAGCTCTTTAATAATTTTCGGAGTCTAGAGAGTATGGACATGGGAGAGGTCCCTGATATTGCACCAGGGAAAGCTCCCAGAAGTCCCGTACTTCTGCCACATTCATAAATGTGTCTGACACCATAATACAATAGAATTGTGTCGAAGATTGAAGGCAAATATTGATGAAATTAGTCTTCAACTTCACGAACATGATCCAACAGTTGTTTGTCTTCAGGAAACCTTTTTCAAAGAAAACGCTAGAAGTTAATTTTAAAAGCTTTAACATGTGCAACACATTTTCAATAAATACTGATAAGGCTGATGAATGTGTGTCCATCGTAATAAATAATAAAACTCCTCACAACCAAACAAATACCACTTTACAGGCTGTAGCTGTTCGTGTGTCGTTACATAAAACTCTTTCACTTTGTTCAATATATCTCCCTGCAAGCACTGCAATCAATCAATGTGATCATGACCACCTTATTGAACAGTTTCCGGCGCCTTTTGTTTTGCTTGGGGACTGTAAAAGGCCACCATACACTTTGGGGATCTAAAGATATCAACGAGAGAGGTAAGACGATATAATACTTTGTTTTAAAACATAATCTTTGCCTTTTTAATAATAAGTCGTATACCTACCTGCATCCTAAAGCAGGATTCTACTGGACTTAAATATGAGGATCTGGATCCGATCTCTTTTTCTTGACTTCTCTTGGGAAGTTGATAACGATCAATGTAGTAGTGACCACTTTCTAAAATAATTAAGAAGTCGTATCCCCAAACCTCAAGGGCCCGGGCAGATACGAAAATTGAACAAGGCAGATTTGGAAACGTATCAATCCCTCTGTGAGTCAAATCTGACAGTTGGTCGTTTTGACAATATTCCTATTTACAAATATCTCCAGTATGTTGCTGGGGATACAATACCAAAAACTTCGTCGATCTTTAAACGTGTCAACAACCTATGGTTTGATGATCCATGCAAAGACGCCATCAGGGAACCGTAAAATGTTCCTAAACCTTCTTATACCAATCCAACAACTAAACATCTGAACAAATACCAGACATAAGAAGCTAAAGCTCATCGTGTCGTTAGAGAGAGCAAGAGGGAAAACAAACGGAGATATAGGACTCTTGCTCCTCTATTAAATCAGTATGGAATATTGAGCGAAAAATCGTGTGCAAAATATTAAAGCAGCTGTGTAAACATGTAAACAAAGCTGATGAAATGGTTACAGCTGTACCAGAAATTTCACATGCACTGGTCGAAACATTCTTGAATTTCTCCTCGCTAAGAAATTATTCTGAGAACTTCCGCCGTGTCAAAGACATGAAACAAAAGGTTCGAATATATTTCAAATCTGCTAATGCTTAAGATTAGAATAAACCTTTCACTCTCAGAGAGTTACAAGATTCGCTTGATAGAGCCCATGACACTTCAGCACGACCACATGATATCCACTATCAACTTTTCAAACACTTACTTGACACGGCTCTAAATAGACTGCTAAACATTTTCAATAAAATTTGAGAAACTAGTGACTTCCAGCATTCTTGGAGAGAAACAACGGTGATACCAGTACCCAAACCTGGAAAGGACCTGTCGAATCAAACAAACAACTATCTCACGTTCAGTGTGCATTCACACTCCAGAGAAGCACAACATACCATCTTGTTAGATTTGAAGCATTTATTAGAAAATCTTTGATAAAGGAAGAACATATAGTTGCCGTATTTTTCGACCTGGAGAAAGCTTATGACACCACTTGCAAGTACGGCATTATGAATGACCTATTTAATCTAGGACCAAGGGGCCGCCAACATAACTTTATATTGAATTAATTAAAGAAAGTTCAGATTAAGGATAGGCAGCACCCATTCTGAAAGCTATCCTCAGGAGATGGGTGTACCTCAGGGCAGCATATTCTAAGTCAACCTATTCAATATTAAAATTAACAGGATAGTGAAATGCCCTAATCCAGGAACTGACTGATGATTATATGTTGAGGACTTTTTGATCTGCTGTAGACTAAAGAGTATACACACTATTGAACGTGAACTACTCATGAACTATGAGCATAAACGAAGTTCAGAAATGGGGTCAAGAAATCAGGTTCAAAATTTCGAAATCAAAAACGAACTGTATGTATGTATGTCGATTACATCGTATTCATGATGAACCAAAGCTCCATCGTGACGGTTGCCTCATTCCTGCTGTGTTCCAGAGCAAAATGTTTAAGGCTTAATTTCGACCGTTAACGTTGCTTTCACATATTAGATACCTTAGGGACAAATATCAAAATTCCCTGGATTTAACACGAGTCACGGGACACATAGATTGGGAAGCAGATATGAAGGTCTTGCTCTGTTTATACAGGTCATTAGTAAGATTGAAACCTGACCCAGCTTGTAAATCTTACATGCAGATGCTTGTTCCGATACACAATCAGGGACTTAGACTCTGTCTGGTATTTTTAGAACGTCTATTTTCAGGTCAATGAATCATCACCTTATCTCAGAGAAACTAAACTGGCTCTTCAGTGTGCTACGAAAGTATAATGTAATCCATCTAATCCCGTATATGATGTAGTGTTTAGGCCCAAATACCAAAACTTGGACGTTCAGAAACCAAACTTCATGCAGTCACCCGTTTCCGAATGAAAGATTCCATATACTGACTTCAAATATTGGATAAATCAGTAAGTTGCTGATATATGGCAAAATATGTGGAATGAAAACGCCACAAAAAAGTAAAGAACATCCAACCCACTATTTGAGGGTGGCATCCCTGGTATAGAACAAATCGAAGAGATGAGGTGGTATTGTGCCGATTGCGTATCGAACAAACATACCTGACTCATGCATACCTTCTGAAGGGCGAACCTCGACCAGGGTGTGCATTGCCGGTGTCCACTGACAGTGGAACACATTCTTGTCGAATGTGTCGATTTCCACCCTGTGAAACAGAAGTACTTTGACGTGATCTTCTTGAAGAAACTGTATGAGGACGTTCCACCCTGTTAACTCTTTGACGCTTTTGAGGGAATGTAGTTTATATAATAACTTTAATCATGTTTTCAGGACTTTACATGTTATAGAATTGTAACCTTCTTACGTTATATATTTTATCTTCTTGTACTTCAGGTTTACATTTATTTGGAAGGGTTTATGTTCCTGGTGTCTGTGTGGAATCAATTTTTACATTTTTCGAACAACTACTTTTAGTGGCACCATATAGCCACTATTGTGCTGAGGTACCGTAAAGCGCTACTACTACTACTACTTCTACTACTACTACTAGTACTATTACTACTGTAAAAATTGGTCTGATTTCAATGAATATACCCTAAGAGAAGAGAGTATTTTCTGGAGTTCCTGCAGAATTGGCAGAGATCAAGTATTATTTTCGGAGATTATGATAACCAACGTGGTGATTTTGGAACAAAAAATACCAAACCTTGCATGCTCAAAGACCAAACTTCATTTAACAGTTTGGCATACGAATTTGTCCTCACTTAGAAACATAACAAATCAATGTTCAGAATACTGAATAGATTGAAACCTCTCAAAAACACATTTCGTAACCTTTTTGAATTCCCATTCCACATTGAAAGACTAGCAAAATCTGAAATCTGACAACCCGTTAATATCCCAGATATTACAGAAACATGATGTGTTCATACAACGCGGGGGAAAAGTAGTATTCGGTGTTAGCTCCCTAGTCACATGCGTGTAAATGGTTATGAAAGGGTAGATTAAGCAGTCAAAACTGCCCCGCAGTCACCCGTTTCCAAATGGAAGCTCCCAGATACTGACTCTAAATAATGTATAAATCAGCATGTTCATGATACTTGGCAAAATATGTGGAATGAAAACTCAACGAAGTTAATAACATGAAACCTACTATTTGGAAAGTGGCAACCGTCATATAGAACATATTGGAGAGATGAGGAGGAATTGTGCATATCGCAAATCGGATACCTCCTGAAGGGCGAACTTCGTCCAGAGTGCATATCATGCCAGTGTCCACTGACTGTGGTACATATTATTGTCGACTATGTCGACTTCCACCCTGTGAGACAGGATGATTTTGAAGTGAAATGCATTATGAAAATCTATGATGATGTACCACCTGAGAAATTCTTAGACTTTTTGAGGGATTGCGGCTTATATTACAAATTGTGACGATGTTTTAAGAATTGTATATATGTTACTGTTATGTTTTACTTTATATATATATATATATATATATATATATATATATATATATATATATATATATATATATATATATTATAGAATTTTATCATCTTTACGACTTATATTTTATTTTGTTGTATTTATTGTTTACATTTATTTTCACGGGTTTATCTTCCTAAATTTATTGCAATTCATTTTTACATTTTTCGAACCTTATATTTAGTTCGCACCATATACGTACTATTATGTTGAGGTACTGTAAAACGCTACTATATATATATATATATATATATATATATATATATATATATATATATATATATATATATATATATATATATATAACAGAGCGAATAAATATGCTTTTCTCTTCGGAAAATACATTACTATGCATACAAACTATTTCACCTCATCGGCGATAGCAGTAAATAGTCTTTTGTTACAACAAACAAATTAATGTGAAAGCATCAACATACTTTTCAAAAATCTGCCTTTAGTTGGCACCATATAGGCTATTGTGCTGAGGTGCCGTAAAGCGCAACTACAAACCTAACAAACCTACCAGTTGCGTCTCGGACAGTCAGTTTGTGGCGTCACCTGACCATATTGCGCTTTGTTAGGCTATATTTTTAGACGAGTAAATCCGTACGTACGTATAAGTTCGACCATCTTGAAGTGCATTTTCAGACTTTTTACATTGAACTCGAGCTTAATTTCGGGTTTTTTGACATTATGAAGCAATCAGAAAAAGCAAATCCAAAGTATAACTTAAGAAAATGTATAGTCCAATGCTGTTTAAAAGATACGTTTTAAAACTGCAGATATAAAGAAATCGAAGAAAAAAACTTTAGGAAGATAAACTCTTGCAAATAAACGTAAACATGCAGTTCTACAAGATAAGAGAAAAAAATCTAATAAAGTCCTTTAAATATAGGGTCATTTTTAAAAAAAAGTTTTTTTTCTCGTCCATGCGCTTCTTTGGTGCTACATCATGAAGTTTTTTTAATGAATTGACATCAGAAAAATGTATCTTGGGGTGGAAGTCGATACACTCGACAAGAATGTCTTCCTCTGTCAGTGGACACCGGCTGTGAATTGGCCCTTCGGCAGGTATACATGTAAAATATGACCCTCGCCAGTGGCGGGTTTTGATGCTCCGAATCTTGTTTGTGGAGTTTGCATTCCACATGTGTTTCCACATACAACATGTCGACTGTCGACTGTTACAATATTTGAAGTCAGTATAAGAACTATTCCGTTCGGAAACGGGTGACTGCAGGGGAGCTTCGGCCGCTTTATCTGCACTTTTATTATTCTTCATACCAACGAGACTTGTCTGCCATCAGCACATAATACTTTTTCCAAATTGTATGAGCAAATAATATTTCTGTAGAATTTGAAATGTTAACGGGCTGTCAAATTTAAGGTTTTGCAAGGCTTTCAGTGTGGAAAGGGAATCCGAAAAGCGATAAAATGTGCTTTTTAATGATTTAAATGTAGTTCAAATGTTTTATCTGTATTTTCTGAGGTGAAACTGGATATATTATCCAATTATTGGCTAGAGATAGTTTCATGACGTGCTGCAACAGCAGCTCCACCCTTGTCTCCAGATTTAGACCTGTTAATATGCAGGGACGTATGACCACAATTGGAGCTCTGCTTAGATTGAATTTACTCTGATAATCGATAACATTTTTTGAAGACATTATGCTGCCCAGTAGTCACCCGTTTCCGAATGTAAGGCTCCATATACTGACTTCAAATATTACATAAATCAGCATGTTCCTCATACTTGAACAAATATGTGGAATGAAAACTCCACAAACAAGCTTCAGAGCATCAAACGCATTATTGACTCCCACGTATATAACAAACAGCACAGATAAGGTGGCATTGTGTCGATCGTAAATTCAATGTAGAAACTTTATGATGATGTACCACCTGAGAAAATGTTGGACTTTTTTTTAGGAAATGTGGTTTATATAAATAAAAATTGAGTATATGTTATAAGGATTTTATGTGTTACCTTTATCTTTTATTTTATATACATTTTTCAGAATGGAAACATCTTTACGTATTATATTTGATCTTGTACGTCATGTTTTCATTTCTTTGGAAGGATTTGTCTTCCAAAATTGATGTGCAGTTACTTTGTACATTTTTCGAACTTTACCTTTAGTTGGCACCATGTAGCCACTATTGTGGTGGGGTGCCTTGAAACACTACTACACACATTCATATTATATTTAAAATTCTGACCATATAATGTAAAGTTTTAAGTGTTTAAATGTGTTACTTTTATCTTTAATGTTATATACCTTTGTTCAGAAATGCAACATCTCTGTGCGATATATTTTATCTTGTACTTTATGTTTGTTTGAAAGGGTGTATCTTCCTAAATTTGTTTGAAATTCTTCATTTTTACATATTATGAACTTTACTTTGGTTGCCATCATATAGCTATTATTGCGCTGAGTTGCCGTTAAACGGTGATAATACATGTGTACATACATACATACATACATACATACATACATACATACATACATACATACATACATACATACATACATACATACATACATACATACATACATACATACATACATACATACATCCATAATAATAATAATAATAATAATAATAATAATGAGGACTTTGTATAGCGCCTAATCTTTAGAAGCTCTAAGCGCTTTACAACATTAGATAACACCTAAAAAACATATATAATGATATGATTACGAAAAACAAACACCATGAAATTAGAAAACAAAAACATGCTGAAAATAGTTAAGGTAAGGAAACATTATTAAGTCTCATAGGTCTATTCTTGCAGTCGAAATAGGTGAGTTTTAAGAGCACTCTTGAATGAGATCAGTGTGTCTTTGTGTCTAAGTTCAGTGGGCAATTCGTTCCACGTTGCTGGGCCCTGGTATGCAAAAGAACGTTGTCCGTACGACTTCATTTTGATAGTGGGAATAATGAGAATGCGAGTGTCGGAAGAGGAGCGTAAGTATCTTGCTGGTTTGTACACATGGGTGAGGTGAGATAGGTGTGTTGGACTGGAGCCAGTCAATGAAACGTAGCATAGAGAACAAATTTTGTGTTTGATTCTGGCTCGAATGGGTAGCCAGTGTAGGGTACAGAGCAGGGGGAGGTGTGCTCTGTTCTTGGTACTCTAAGAATGATCCGAGCAGCTGTGTTTTGAACTTTTTGAAGTTTCTGGAGCAGATAGAATTGAGTTACAATAGTCCAGTCTTGAAAGTACTAAGGAACACACAAGTGTTTTAGTGGCATCAACTGAAAGATAATTGCGAATGGAACTGATGCGTCTCAGCTCAAGATATGTAGCCTTGCATATGTTCATGACATGTTGGTGCAATGAGAGAGTACTGTCTAGAGTAACACCTAGGTTTCGTACTGTCTGTGTGAATTTAATGTTGGTGTTGATGATATATATTGTTTGAGGTAAAGGATGTGAATGAGAAAGTCTTTGTGTTGTAATCAGAATTGCTTCAGGTTTATCATCATTCATCTGCAGCTTGTTACATGTCATCCAAGATTTCACATCGGAAATGCACCTCTCTACACCTTGGATGGTAGCATCAACTTCAGTTGGGTGGCTCGATTTGTATATTTGGGTGTCATCAGCGTACAATTGGTGAGACACTAGATGACGATCTATGACACTTGAGAGCGGCTGAGTGTATAGAATGAAGAGAACAGGTCCAAGAACAGAACGCTGTGGAACACCAAAACATAGATCAACTGGCCTGGAGTGTTTTCAATTTGTGGACACAATTGTGTCCTGTTGACCAAGTAGGACTTGAACCATAGTAAGGCTGTATCGTGAATGTCAAATACATGATGGAGACGGTGAAGTAATATAGCATGGTCTATTGTGTCAAATGCTGCAGACAAGTCAAGGAGGGTGAGGACTGTAATCTTTCCACTATCCAAAGCAGAGAGAAGGTCGTTAACTACTTTCAGACGGGTAGTTTCGGTACTGTGGCGAGGGCGATATGCAGACTGTACATTGCTAAAAAGACTGTTTGAATTCAGATGAGATACAAGTTGGGATAGAACAACTTTATCTAAGATTTTTGACATGAATGGGTGGTTAGAAACTGGGCGGTAGTTCTTTAAATCGTTATGGTCAAGTGTTGGTTTCTTCAGCAGAGGCTTTACAATGGCAGTTTTGAAAAATGATGGGAATTCCCCGGATGAGAGAGAAGAATTAATAACATCAGTTAGTGAAGGCAATATTGGATCTAAGCACTAAAGCAGCAGTGATGTCGGAATCGGATCAAGTTCATATGACTTTTGGGCACTCTTCATCATGAGTGTACGTACTAAATCCATTGAGACAGGTTCAATTGCTGCTATCGGTTGCCGCTGAAATTCTGTATCGCAACTGTATGGCGACGACGAGTCAATTGAAGTTGTGTTGTCAAGCTTATCTCTAATGGTTTGTACTTTGTTACGGAAGAAATTTGCAAACTGGTTCGGAAGGTCGACTGAAGAGAAAGTCGTTGGAAGTGGTGTACATTTGTTCCTTGACATTAGCTTGTTAGTAATCTCGAAGAGCTCTTTGCAGCTGGAACTTTCAGTAAGCTTAGTACTGTAGTGGGCTGATTTCGCTGCATGGACTATGTTTGTAACATTCTTCTTAGCGGCTTCGTTGATTTGCTTGTGAATAGTAAGTCTGGTGGAAAGCCAAAGCCTCTCAGCCTTACGGCGGTCTCTTTTAGCAGTGCGAAGCTGGTCCCTAACACTGCTATACCACGGAGAACACTTTTGAATTGACACTCTGCACTTGGTTGCTGGGGCATGTTTGTCACCAATGAACGCAGGCAGTTATCAAGTTGTTCTGCTGTAGGAGGTAACAAAGTTGTTAGGATTGCTTGGATGTCATGCAATAGTTGGGTTCTATTTATCATACGGAGGTTTCTCTTAGTAGCAAATAAAAGTGGGAGGTTAGGGACTGATACGTTAAGATGGCATATAATTGAGAGGTGATCTGATGCAAGTTCTTGGGACACCAGGGAGGACTAGAATATTATCATCAGGTCTATGAAGAATCCAGTCTAAAATGTGACCATGTTTATGAGTGGGTTGGCTAACTGACTGTTTGAGGTTGAAAACGTGAATGGAATATAGGAGTTTGATGTGTATGGGTTTCCAGGACAGTCAAAGTGAAAGTTGAAATCTCCAAGAATAATCAGGTTGCCACCTATCGAATTTCCATACTCCAAGAGATTCGGAAACTGCTCCAAAAAGAGAGATTCAGTCAGCTTGTTTTTTCTACTAGGAGGAGGGCGGTAGAGGCGGAAAAAATGGACTGACCTTTGTTCCAGTGTGAGTGTGGTTTGGACTAGTTCAAACGATGTGTGGTAGAAATCGAAGGTTGTAGTGTGATTAAGACGGTTGATCATGGAGTTCTTTGCGATGACAGCAATTCCACCTCCGCGGGAGTGGCGGGGGAACGACTTGATGGAGTAACCGGGGGGTGTTAGATCCGCGCACTTGGTCTCATCGCCTGATGTTTTTAGCCATGTTTCTGTCAGGAAAAAGATGTCGATATTCTGATCGTTGATAAAATTAACTATTTCTGTGCGCTTTTCCGGTGGTCCTAGTGATTGGGCATTGAATAATGCGATGCGCAGTGGTATCTCTTGGATAGTTGACACAAAGGTTGATGATTTCAGAGGAATTTGAATTAAGTTATTTAAATTAACGGCCGAGTTTTCAAATTGCTGTGCCGGAAATGACGAAAGGGAGATAACTGGAATTCTTCTTCCTGTTCTACGCCGGCCAGCTTTGAAACAACGTTTCTTTTTTCGCTTCCGTTTACATTTAAGTAATGATGAATGTAGTCCTAGGTCGTTTAGTCTAGTGCACAATGTTGTGTGGAGAGCCAAGGAGTGGTCATTTAAAGCAATTATTGAGGGTCCATCATAGCATAAACAGGTGGACTGGCGATTATCACGTGATGGAGGTATATTCAACAACAAAGGTAGTTGTAGCAGTGGAGCAAGACGGCTGAGAAAAAGTCTAATAGTTCTCGTTTCCAAAACAAGAAGATGATGAAACACATTCCAACAGAACAGCCAATGCATGATGAACACAATAACGAAGACGAAGACAGACGACAAGCACATAAATCATGAAAACGGCACAAAAATCAGGAGCAGCTGCCTCAAGCCTGTTAAGCGATAGTGGCCATCTTGGACATCCATCCATCCATACATACATACACACGTGCATTGAAGACTATTTAAATCGAGAAAAGATTATCATAGGAACGAAATTTTTGCAACATCCCATGGCACCATCTCCAGCTGGTTACCGGATAAAACCTCAATTTTTACTACAGAAACAATTACAGCTATGCCCAAATCTTTGAACTACATTGAAACCCGTCAAAAGATTTTTTTGTCGTCTTTTCGGATTCCCTTTCCACCCTGAAAGCCTTGTAAAGGCTTACATTTTGCCAACCAATATTCCAGATCTTCCAAAAACATAATTTGATCATACAATATGGAAAAGGTATCATGTACTGTTGGCTGCCTAGTCAAATTGGTATGAAGGACAATAAAAGCGTAGATAAACCTGCCAAAGCTTCCCCGCAGTCACCCGTATTCAAATCGACGATTCTATACGCCGACCTAAAAAATGTTACATAAATCGGCATGTTCAATATACTTGGCGAAGTAATAAAGAACGAAAAATCGACAAACAACCTTCGTAATGTCAGACCCATCATTCCATCATTGTATAGAACAAATCGCATATATGCGTTTGTATTGTGCCGGTCGAATACAGAACGCACATGCCTGACTAATGCATACCTCATGAACGGTGTCCCTCGACCGGGGTGCATTCCCTGACAGTAGAACATATTCTTGTCAAGTTTAAATACCTTTACTCGTGAGACAGAACGTTTTTTATGCGAACGCAATTAAGGAGCTTTATAATGATGTACCACCTTCGAAGGTCTGGGACTTTTTGAAGGAATGTGCTTTATATAACAAACTTTATTATTTATTTTTATATGATTTACAGAATGTTTACCTTTTACCTTTTGTATTTTATCTTGTAGTACATCATGTTTACCTTTATTGGGAAGGGTTTATATTTCAAAGGTTTTTGGCAACTCTTTATATTTGTACTTTGACGTTCATTTTTTAGAACTTCTATCTACACATTTATCTGGAAGTTCCATTGTAATATGTTGTCCGACATTGATGAAAGGATTGGAAGTACTGGAATTCTAGGAGGTTTATTTGGCATGATATCAGTGGAATCTCTCTTTCGAGAATGTCATACCTACTGAAGAGCTTGATAGGATCATCAGATCCCTTGAGAAGCCTAGTAGATTGTTTAATTCGCACTTTTGGCTTTTGAGCATGCAAATGCAATTCCACCGAGGCCAGCGGTTTGATACTCTTTATATGGGCCGTATCAAACGAATCTGGAAATATCAATTGTTGGGTTTCTTATTTGACACACTATTACATTCACCATTCGGGCCAGTTGCTCTCTTTGTGGGCGGATCAATCCATCTCTCTAGTAATGCTCTTTTTTATATATTTTTTTCAATTTTTTTCAATATCTGTTTTATTACATTGTTATATTGAATTATTGCGTTATCTGCTTCATTCTCGGTTTGGATGGGTGCCCGCACGGGTTGTGGGAGGTATTAGGACTATAAAATTAGTTTCACCTTGTGGGCACGTAATGACTTACTGGATACAGACAGTATTTGTGGAAGGTTCCTTCTCTATTCTAGCATCGTTCGCGTGGGACCTGCCGGAAATTTGAAGTTGAGTTTTGGCTTCCACAAAGGTTTTGGTCTCATGGACGCCTATGCCTTTCTTATGCTTTTCCAGTTCTATTTCCGTCTCTTGCTTCCACTTAAGATAGGATCTGGAGTATGATATGTGGTTGACATGGTAATTTGCATAAGAGATTTTAATCTTATAAGACGATCAGTCGTAGCCTTTCTGCCTACTTCGGAGGATACAGATTTTCTCTTCCATCTATCTTTTTGGGGTGACCATATTTCTGGCAGTTACAGCACTGCAATGGATTGAGGATGAAATTGTTGACTAGGATATGTAAGAAATTGACTTTGATCGATTCATACAAAGGGGCTAAGGGGAACGCCATTATGTAAGTGAATGTAGGAATCAACTTGCTGTTTCGGCGAATGTTCATTCGTTTCACTTGAGACGTCCGGAGATCTGAGATTTGTATGCATCTCATTGAAGACATCTAGATCCAAGGATTGCACGGCATCTAGACATGAGTTCAAACTTGTATTGATGGATATCTCCACATACTGCTTTGAGCGAAACAGATTAATAGACTGAGCTTTACAGCATCACTCAGTAATTGGCCTGTGCTGCTTTTCTTTACACACATTATCTCTCCAGCCAGACTTTGAAGGATTTTTGCAATGACAAAAGGCGAGAGCTGTGGTACTGTCTTTTTCACTTCGGTCGATTCTCCGATAAAAAGCTTGACCAATTCCTCTGATTCGAAACGTCTTTTCGTCTGAATGACTGGGCAAACTAATCCTAATGATTTTTAAATCATAATGGAAAAAAACAATTTTTCATTACCTTACTACCCACTCGCCTCAGTGCTCAACAAGGGAACATGCATTTGGGCTAATTTATTGCGTTTTCATCTTAGGACTACACTGGGTGATGTGCTTGAGTAGCGTATTATCCTTACTCCGTTGATCCTTGCCCCCGCTCACAGAGGGTACATCTTTTGTAAGGTCCCAAGTATAACTATACAAGAATTGCTGAGCACAGTGGTAACCTTTAAAAGTATGAAGATCAGTGAAACAGAATCTGTGATTAATATAGCACCTAAAGCTTGGCACGATAAACCGATCGAACTGACCCGTCCGTCTGACCACATGTCTAGACGAGTTAGGCCAAATTAGTGTATTACATTAGAATGGCAACAACCAGTCCCATCACTGCTCAACTAGGTGCATCCTCTCCTCCATTGACACTGCATGCAAACCACGGCAAACTGGTTGCCTATATTAGTCGTCTCTTACGACATGCAGGAGGGCATATCGGGACTATTCAGCATCCCCGAGCCCGAAAAGGCGGTTGGAGTGGGAACGGGATCAACAAGCTTAAAGAGTTAACGGTGATGGATTTTTGATTTATTCGTTACCTATAGCATAGTTTTAAACAATGTGCAGTGCCATGTGCGTTCATACCATGATCATCAGAGGGTGGTTCTCCTTCATCTTTATAGAATCAGATGTGTAGGGCTTTCTCCGAGTCTGAACTGGCAAATCTTCATCAGAAATGTTACCTGAAATCGACATGCGAATAGGCTGAATATGCAAACTGCAAACAAACAAGCTTAAAGAGTCAGCCGTAATGGGTCTAGATTCCTTTTAACTTGATGTTTTCTATATATTTGAGATATCAGATATCAATACAAACTTGAAGTATGAAACTTATTGTTAGTAAGCAGACCTTTATGTAATTTTACGAAAGGAAGACAATATGAAAGACTTTAAATTACTATTGCTTGAGAGCATCAAGCACAGAACTCATTTGAGGACGTCAAGAGTTTTATAAATGTTTAGCTGCAAAAACGAAATTTGAGGTGTTTAAAATGAAATATGCATGGGATACTAAATTCCTACAACTAATGTTTGCCAGTTCTAATGAAAAATGTAGTATCACGATTTTAATTTCCTTTTCCACAATACACAGGTTTTTTTTTCTTCTTGTGTTTGTGTGTGTTACATATTGTATATTTGTAAACTTTTATGAGAATCGTCGTAAGTCTCATCTTCACATGCGTTGAAAGGTTTATTGATAAATATTTTCAATTTACTTCTTCGTCCGAAGTGTGGTTTAATTGATTTGTAATATGTGTAGTAAATTGTCATGTATTCACTGCTTAGGATAACGGCTACTTTTGATTAAGTGCATAAGGTCAGGCGGAGAGAGAAAGATAGAAATAGGATGCATGCATGAGAGGTGCAATTCATACGTTATAAGTATTGAAATGACTGACCCATTCAACCAAGATCTAAGCTTCCGTCTATATGTTGCCAGTCACCGTATTCAACATCAAATTACTAGTAAAGTAAAATGCCTTAAAAATCCAGGAACTGTCTGCTCATTATATCTTGACGGCTTGTTGATCTGCTATAGATCTGTTACGACTCTAGGTCTTAAAATAATGTAACAGAAAGAAAGTGAAACCAACAATCAAAGCAAAATCAACAAGCAATTTATTTCCAGACAATTAAATTGAAAATTCAAAAGACAGTTACAATATTTTAAATTAAAATCCAACTATTCCAATAATCCTAAGTGTCCTAATCACAAGTCCTAAATATTGAATGTTCCGAATAAATTCCAGTAGTCTTGAATGTCATGATGTGTCAATAGTCTTGAATATCCTGATATATCTGAACTATGTAATCCAGAATATCTTTTAATGAATTCACAAAAATCCCAAAGTCAAGTATTAATCCAAAATTAGAATGAGCACTTTAGTAATCCAATGAATATTTTTAAATAAATAGTTCGTCCCTGAATTATATCTTTTTTCAACACAACTCTAATCTCTGATTACTGATATAGATTATGTACAGTCTGATTTTCAGAACAAGGATGAAATTTGTTTACCAAAATCTTTATATAAATACAATGCCTACATGACTTGTGCCACAACATTCTAATTGCAAAATGCCAATGAAAATATTGGCCCACCTGGCTTTTAACATGGAAAAGAACATTCCAGTTGTGAAAAAGACCGACCTTGAACTCAGATGCTGTAAACAACAACAACTTGTTTACAAAATGACCAAAATACAACTTACCTCATGGACACATATTATAAATTCAATATACATAACAGATCAAAGAGTATGAATACAACTGAACATCAACTACAGATGACTTTAAATAGAGTTTAGAAATGGGCAGAACAAAACGGGTTCAGCTTTTCGAAATCTAAAATTACATCGCCAATTACATCGAATTCATGATGACACAAAGCTCTATCTTGAAGGTTGTGTCCTTTTTCTTGTGGAAAAGTCCAAATTGTTAGGCCTTATTTTCGACCATAAACTAACTTTCCTTCCACGTATTGGATGCCTCATGAATAAATGTAAAAAAAATCCCTAGATTTACCAGTAATAGGAGTCGTGGCAAACACAGATTGGGGAACAGATCGGAAAGTCTTGCTCCGGTTATACAGGTCATATCTAAACTTGACTATGACTCAATTGTGTACCAATCAGCACCTGCACATGCTTGATCCGATACACAATCAATTAGTTAAATTTTCTCTGGATGTAGATAGAACTTCTCCGTTAGAAAACCTCTTTGTTGAGACAAACGAACCGTCACATTATCTCAGATGATCGAAACTGGCTCTTCAATATGCTACCAAAATAAATCCGGCATAAGATTTTGTAGCAGGTAATTGGGTCAATATGGGCACTCAAAAATATCACTATGGGTACAAGACGAATCTAACATTACGTTGCCATTTTAAAAAAGAAAAAAATTCGGACTGGGCACAAGGGGAATTTATTGCTAAAAACGTCCATAGGATTAACATTGGGGGTCACTATTGGCACAAAGAGACTTTCATGTTAGAAGCATCCACAGGTTTAACATTGTGGGTAGCGAAGGCTAAGCCACATTCACAGTCCTCACGCCACCAAAACCCGTGTTAGCAGCCACCCAAACCAATATCGAAGTAGATATATAAAAGAATCAGTGTGACAATGTAGCAATTAAAAAACCTAATGCTACAAACAACAAACCATCGAAATCCCGCCCACGATTAAAGCAGCAAACCTCTGGCCTCAGTGGTCATAGAATCAGTATGCCACAGAAGATTATCAACTCTCCTACCGAGAAACCGGTTAAATTCGACCCACAGAAAGACCGCTGGCACCAGTGGTAATGCATGCTCTAAACCTAACAAGGAAATGATTAAAGAAACAATTCCACTTCCCAAAGGATCTGACGATCTTATGAAACTGTTTAACACGTTTGGGAGTCTAGAGAGTATGGACACTGGAGAGCCCCTGATACCGCACCAGGAAAAGCTCCCAGAAGTCCCGTAGTGCCATCTCAACCATAAATATGTCTGCCACGATAATACAATGGAATTGCCGAGGATTAAAGGCAAATATTAATGAAATCAGTCTTTTACTTAAAGAACATGATCCAACAGCTGTCTGCCTTCATGTGACTTTCCTAAAGGAAAACTTTACTACATACAACAGCTTTTCAAGAAATGCTGATAAGGCTACTGGAGGAGTGTCCATAATCATTAACAATAAAACTCATCACAGTCAAATTTATCTCAATACTGCTCTACAGGTTATAGCCATCAGTTGTGTGTCTCTACACAAAACCATATCACCTTGTTCGATATATCTCCCTCCAAGCACTCCATTTAACCACTCTGACCGTGATCATATTATTGAACACTTCCCAGCGTCTTTTGTTTTGCTTGGTGACTTTAACGGCAACCATACACGTTGGGGCTGTAAAGATATCAGATCACAGAGGAAAGAAGCTAGAAGACTTGCTTTCAAAACACAATGTTTGCTTCTTTGATGATCGGTCGTATACCTACATGCATCCTGCTACAGGATCCTACTCGTTCTCAGACTATTTGCAATCCATCTCTTTTACTTGACTTCTCTTTGGATGTTGGTGACAACCTATGTGATAGTGACCACTTTCCAATATATCAAAGAAGAAATATTCCCTAACCTCAAGGGCTCGGGCAGAGACGAAACGTGAACACGGCAGATTGGGAGACGTTTAATTCCCTCTTAGAGTCAACACTGACCGCAAATCGTTTTGACAATATAGTAGATCCAATACTCCTATTTACAAACATGCTACAGGATGTGGTTCGGGATACAATACGAAAAAACTTCAGCGATTCATAAACGTGTCAACAAACCATAGATTGATAATACATGCAAAGACGCTACCAGGGAACTGAAAAAGGTCCTTAAACCTTTTAAATGCCAATCCAACAACCGAAAATCTGAATAATTACCGGATATACCGAGCTAAAACTCGTCGTACCATTAGAGAGAGCAAGAGGAAAACACGGAGATCCTATGTTTCTAGGTTGAACTCTCGCTCCTCTATTAAAAAATTATGGAATATGGTACGAACAATCATTGGCAAAAATATAAGCATCTGTATCAAGTAAATAAAGAAATCTGATGAAATGATCACAGCCGTACCAGAAATATAAAATACTTTGGCCGAAACATTCTCAAAGAACTTCTCACAAGAGAATTATTCTGAAAACGTCCGCCGTATCAAACACTTGAAAGAAAAGGTTCCTCATATTTTAAAGTCTGCTAAAGCTGAAGATTACAATAAACCTTTCACAAGACTCTCTTGATCGATCCCATGACACTTCAGTAGGACCAGATGATATCCACTATCAACTTCTGAAACACTTACCTGACACAGCTCTAAAAACATTACTAAACATTTTCAATAAAATTTGGGAAACTGGCGACTTCCCGCAGTCTTGGCGAAAAGCAACGGAGATACGAATTCCAAAACTAAGACAGGACCAAACCGACCCTTCCAACTATCGTCCCATAGCATTAACGAGTTGCATTTTCAAAACCATGAAAAGTATGATAAACAATAAACTACTCTGGTATCTCGAACCAACAACTTACTATCTGACGTACATTCAGTGTGGATTCAGACGCCAGAGAAGCACAATATACCATCTTGTCAGACTTGAAGAATTTATTAGAGAAGCTTTGATAACGAAATAATATAGTTGACGTTTTTTTAAATTAGAGAACGTTTATGATACCACATGTAAGTGCGGCATAATGAATGACCTATTGAACCTAGGCCTAAGGGGACGCCTGCCTAACGTTTTCTCCAACTTTTTTTAAAAAACAATTCAGAGCTAAAGTAGATAGCACCCTTTCTGAAAGCTATCCTCAGGAGATGGGTTCACCTTAGGGCACAGGAGATGGGTTTACCTTAGGGCAGCGAATTGTCAGTCATCCTGTTCAACATTAAAATTATCAGCATAGTGAAATGCCTTAATATAGCAACTGACTGCTCATTGTATGTTGACTATTTATTGATCTGCTATAGATCAAAGATTATGCATACTATTGAACATCAATTACAGATGAGCATAAACAAAGTTCAGAAATGGGCA
This sequence comes from Margaritifera margaritifera, assembly GCA_029931535.1. Lineage (NCBI taxonomy): Eukaryota > Metazoa > Mollusca > Bivalvia > Unionida > Margaritiferidae > Margaritifera > Margaritifera margaritifera. The sequence goes on from JAQPZY010001658.1 coordinate 739,988, forward strand.
GAAGAAAACGGGTTCATTTTCGAAATAAAAAACTAACTATGCATTTCTAGTAATTACATCGTATTCATGATGACCCAAAGCTCTATCTTAACTGTTGTCTCGTTCCTGTGGTGGAGGAGAGCAAATGTCTACGCGACATTTTTGACCGTAAAATAACTTTTCTTCCACATTTTATATAATTCGGGGTGAAATGTCAAAAGTCCCGGACTTGATACGAGTTGTGGCAAAAACTGATTTGGGAGCTGATCGAAGGTCTTTCTCCGGCTATACAGGTTATCAGTAAGATCGAAACTTGACTATTGCTCGATTGTGTATGCATCCGCATGTAAATTCTACCTCTAGGTGCTAGATTCGATCCACAATCAAGGACTCAGACTCTGTCTGGGTGCATTTAAAACTTCCCCTTCAGAAAGCCAATATGCTGAGGCAAACGAACCATCACTGTATCTCAGAAGAATGAAATTGGTTCTTCGGTATTCAACCAAATTATATTCTAATCCATGCGGTGAGGCTGATTAGCCTAATTCTTCCACCCTCGAGATTGCCTTTTCTGGTGGTGACTGTTGCTGCTACTTTCGCTGCTGGTTCCACTGTTGGAATAGCTGCCACTGCTTTTCACTGAGTTGCTGCTGCCCCCTCAGCTGCTCTTTTGGTTGTTATTGTAGTTACAGCTCTTTCATGGTCTCCCTGTGTTGCGATCATGGACGTTTGCAGCTTTATATCACTAATGACAATTTTAAATCTCTTGTCTGGATCGAATTTAGTAAACGTGTTGAATTAACACCTTCCAAAATCATCGACAAAATTCAACACATACAGCAATCAGACGACGAATTTGAGACTCATAATGAAAAGCGACCGTCCATATGACTCGCATTTCACCTCCTTAGGGCAGCGGACGATGCAAGTCTTATCCATAATTCCCACTACCACACGGGATGTCATGAACATCGAAAAAGCCCAAGATAGCATTTGTTTAGACTGTGCTATCGTGGTGGCTAGAGGCCATGCATAGAAAACAGATATACCTAATTGGAAGTGATTATAGAGCAGTATTAGACATTCTCACAAAACCATGCAACGGAGAGAAGCAGAGACCCTTCTAGAACAAACTGGGATTTTGAAAGAGATTATATATGGACGTCATGAGAGGAAGAAAATTCAAAAAGTGTTGACCCCTCGGAATGTTTTGAAAGTTGATTACCAAGTGATCTATAGAGATATCCTTATTCGAAGACCCAATTTTCCAGATGGAAAATATATTCACGTCTATCATCACCAACATCATTTCGATGCTACGACAAATATCGAAGGATTTCTTGGATACATATACTATTGTGACAAATGTGACACATGATTCAACAATAAGGAGCAACATGTTCAATGTGAAGAGAGATGTGGTGATGTTCTGTGTTCTACCTGCGGACGACGATTTGTGAGTCAAGCGTTTTACGACCGACATCAAATGAAGGAATTCCAACGAAAGAAAGGTGCTTATGAATTATTGGAAGCATGTCCAAAATTGTTATGTATGTAAGTAGTAGTCTTTTACGGCACCTCAAAGAAAGGTGGCTCTTATCTGCAGTACCAACTAAAGATAAAGTTCATAAAATATGAAAATTAATTGCACAAAGATTAAGGAAGATAAACCCTTTAAAATGAAGGCAAACTTTAAGTAACAAAACAAAATATAAAACGTAAAGATGTTAAAATTCTGTAAAAAAAATTTTTAAAAACAGATAAAGGTAACATATGTAAAATCTTTAAAACATGATTAAAATTTGTTGTATAAACCGCATTCCCTTAAAAAGTCAAATATTTTATCAGGTGATACGTCCTCATACAGTTTCTTCAAGCAGTTCACGTCAAAATACTTTTGTCGCACAGGGTGTAAATCGACACACTGGACGAGTACGTATTTCACTACCAGTGGACACTGTCATGGTATACATTCAGGTCGAGGTTCAACTTTCAGGAGGTATGCAGGAGTCGTATATAACGGATGGCACTCTCCAATAGTGGGTTTGATGTTCCTAATATCCTAATATTGTTTGTAGAGTTTTCATTCCACATATTTTGCTAAGTATGAAGAACATCCTGCTTTATACAATATTTGAAGTCAGAATATGGAATCTTCCATTCAGGAACGGGTCACTGCAAGTTAATGTGGACATAATGTTCATACCAATTCTAAAACCTTTCATATTTGTCAGGGAAAGAAACGATGTCCTGTTTGTCATCAGGTCGTTGATTTGGATCATCAGTGTTACATTCAGTGATATGTCGACGAATAAGACGAATTATTGAATCACCAGAACAAGAAGAAGAAGAAAAAGAAACGGGACCATCGCGTTGACTTTATCTTTTTTCTACCTTGTCACTGGCATTCACATTTCTCAATTGTGTTCCTTAACTACACCTTTGATAATAATGCCCAAAACGGTTCGAATGACTGGAATGGCTAAAGGATATTTTCCTTACGTTTTCAATACCGAAGAAAATCAACAAGTTGTGCATCCTCATTTGCCAGAGGCACACTACTACGACCTAGACGGGATGCAAGCAGAGCAGTGGGAAGCCATCTACGCTTGGTACCAAGCCCACTCTTTGGACCCTTTTGGTTTTCAAGAAGAAATGCTTAAGTATTGTCAGTCCTATGAAAACATTCTTCGACGTTGTTGTGGAAATTTCTAGGGTATTTTTCGAGCACTAGGGTATAGATCCATTGAAGGAAGCTTCTACCATTGCCAAAGTTTGTGGATTTGTGTACCAAAGGAATTTCATGCCGGAGCTAGCTATTTTACCACTTCGAATGTATCAATCTATGAATCTTCGGTATTTGACCAAGGTTTTGCATTGGTTATATTAATTGTGCCAAACTCAATACAAGTGGATGCAACATGACAGAAACGATTTAAACAGATCACCCCGAAATCTTTACAGAACACATCGATGTGGAACACATTCGCCAGTACGAAGGTCTGATAAAATGTAAAGTTCTTCCACCGACGGACTTGTACAGTCTCGTGTTCCCTCATTATTGCAACAGGAAACTGATGTTTCTATTATGTCCTATATATGCTGAAACATGTAATCAACGCTAAACTTGTTTTGACGATGACCAAGAGCTCGCATTGACAGAAACGTGGGTGAGTGTAGAATTGTTTCATGCTCTAAGTCGTGGGTGCCAAGAAAGTATACAAAATTTGACACTTTCCTACCACAAAATAATATCAATAGGACAGCCCAAGTCAATGAATTTTTCTAGATACCTCATCGAGTTCTTCAATCTGAAACAAGAGGTTAGAGGCTATATCACCTGGTGTCACAAACAAAATGAAAAAGACTAATTCAAGCAATGGAACCAAGCCGTATAAGGCACTGAATTGGAACACGTGGAACTTAACTAAGGAATGTGCGCTTTTGCTTAAATCATGATCATTGTTTGTGGAGAGAACTCGCTCAGCGCCGATACTGCACAAGACCGAATACTTTATGGATCCAAGACGGTACTTTCAATTGATCTACGATAAAACAAAAAGCTCATCAAACACATGGTAATCACACGTGAAGATTTGATCCTTGTGCACAACGAAGAGGTCATCGAGTTTGTTCAACCCACGTGATCATTGCTGCTTGCGTGACAGCCAATGCCCGTTTAAATTGTATTCGGTTTTGGAACCTTTAGGGACCGCGTACTTTACTTTAACACCGTCAGCTGCATTTATATCGATCGAACTGGAACTTATCCCTCTCACATCGAAGACGAACGTTTAGGAGCGAGGACCAACGAACATCCCAAAATACAATTCTCCGTTTTGCCAGTGGCGGACCCAAACATTTACGGATACCAGTACCGAGATAAGAAAGGACAATTTCATACCAGATGCAGAGTAAAAGGGCCGACACTGAACTATCGTTCCAGTCAAGTTGTAAACTTTGACGTGTTAAAAAAAAGCCTTTAAGTCGGGTCAATATAAAGATTTTAGCGTCAAACTTCACAAACCAGACACGATTGTACGTTTGTCTGATTGCTAAGTGGTGAACAAACCGTTAAAGAAAGTGTATTAGATTGTCTACGAGAAACGAGTGCAACTTCACGATCACAATACTGTACAGTATAAAAGGGGAGAGTTCCAAGGATAAAAGATCATTTTGACCTGAGATGTTCACCCAGAAAGATCCTTCCAGATAGAACTGTCGTATGTGTAGGTAACTGTATTTCTTGGATTTCGTTTACTTTGAAATTTACTTTGGCCCATTCATTACCATTTTACGAAAAGACAAGATTCCAATAACGACACATTATTCACGAGAAAAACATAGTATTGAAAGTCATACGATTTGTGATGAATATAAATCTACCCCTGTGTGAAGAAATTCGTCGCACCTTGTTTACAATTCACACTTACCACACATTTTGTGTCACTAATGATGTACACCAACAGACTTTACACGGGCAAGAGGTACGTTGCTGGTAAAGTCTTGGATTCGAAACTTGGAAACGAGATGTAGCTCACTATGCAAAAGGAGGGTGTACATTTTTACAAGGCCGCAAATCAAAACAACAAAACGAAGAAGTCAGACGGCGGTTCAAGCTGTGAGCACAGGAAAGAAATAAAAACTCTATGAAATCGCTGTGACGTGGTGTTTTATGTGTTTTAAGAAAAGAAAAACATTTTGTTTCTGTATAAAAATGTTTTTTCATCTGTTTTTTTCTTCTTCTCCCATTCTAGAACTATAGAGTCATTGCTGCATCTTCCGTTCTCAAAGAGATTGGGAACTCGCGGTAGTCCAGTTGGTAGACGGTCACACTAGTAATCCAAGGGTCGTGGCTTCGATACCTACCCAGACCATCCCTGGTCAGATCCCTCAGTGTGTCCTTGGGAAAAGCACTTGGCTTCCATTTCTTCGGCATGATATAACCAATAATATATTAAAAGGGCAATTAAACCAATAAATGGAAGTCAGAGTGATTGAACGATCGTCAAAGTTGGAAGACACTATCTTCTCCATCCCTTTAACATGCTCATTGATGGAACCAGCTGTTTAGGTAAAATCGAATTTGTCAAACGTTTGATCGAACACAAACAACTTTTGTGTGGTGTTACAAAGAGGTATTTGGCTTACCCTTACATAGAAGAAAATCAAGGAGAACACATTTCATTTCTAGCAGTTGTTCCTGGTGAAGACTACGGGATGATGCATGATTCTAGTCAAACGGATCTTTTCTTCGATGATAATATTAGGGAAAATGCTCGTATTATTTACAATCCGCGAAATGTATTTCAACAAAGCAAAGCCCATCGCACCATTGTAACGGAATTGTGTGTACGAAAATGCCTATGCATTCTATACGAGCGAAAATGTTGATGGGTTTCGTTGCCGCTAACAGCGTTATCCGGGGTGTATTATTTAGAACAACTAATTCATGTTCACTCACCGATGCACTCACAAAGTACCGGAAGTATGAAACCCATTTTACTTCGAGTTCTCTTGCCGTAGATGTGACCACGACTAGAATACGTATAGCCCCAAAATGTATCTGTATCGTCGCTATACAGATAAGTCTTGTCAGGAAGCAATCTTCAGCTGAAAGCTGTTACGGGGAGTCGACGAACTCTGGGTTCTTGTGTAACCAGGATACCGCGGTCAGTGGTGACATTGGTTCGATGGACGGTATTTGTTTACTCAGTGTGAGGGGCCAAAGGTTCTGGACCAACGAGTCTGCGGGATAAGGAGGCTCTCGAGGGATTCTTTGATAGACTGGGAGGAGCAGACCACGCGAGATAGTTCCTTCACCTTTTGATGGGAGCAGTGGAATCAAAAATATCCCGTGATGGTCGACTGGATACCATAACATAAATACCATCTTATATTCCATTGTTGAACCTAAAATTCAAGGTCAATATATGTACGAAAATCAAATTAATGTCACTATATGTGTGAAAATCAATCATACATCAATCATTCTTGTTGATGAAACATACATTTTTCAAATTTGTTAATAAATTCCATACACTGATCATATCTGTTGATATATTCATACATCAATCATGTTTACTGATTATTCTATACATTGATCATATCTGTTGATAGATTCATGTAACAGTCATATTTGTTAACCTCTATGATCGTATCCATTTAGGAACGATATCATTTTGTTATATTCGTTGTGGAATTTTGTTCGCATGAGTAGGGTGTCAAATTATTTCCTTATTCATTTGCATTAGAAATAAACATATCATTTACGTAATTGTGTTAAGCGTTTTTGCTAGATCCAATCCCACCCGGTTTCATTTTGTTACAACCATCAGTCTCAATACTCATTATGTTGTCTTAGTTAAATGTCCAACAGATACATCTCAAGTCCAAGTGTTGTCTAAACAATTGGGAACGCCATGGCTGAATTATGCCTATGATGATACGGCACGTTTGTCACACGCGTATTTACTGATTGATTTGAAACTCATTACCCCATATTATTTGAACTTATGCGTTATTTCCGATTCTGTGCGGATTTGTTTTACGATTGAAGTCACGAGGGTTTTCAGTGATTTACCTGTTGCCTTCCTCGTTTTTATTTAAGAAAAAACAACTGTAAAAAATACATTCACTCACTTCATCCCTGACATTATTCGACATTCAAATTCATCCTCCGACCAATTTTATTCGCGCACTATAAGCCTTCAGTCGAGAAAAAGATGCACAAGTCAGTTCAAATTTGTTGGAAACAGGTCTCAAAGAAGTGTTGCGATGGTTTACTTTGACGCCACGCCAGTTACTACAAGAAATCATTCACATTCCTCATCAGACACAACCTTTTGTTGAAAAGCATAAAGGAGCCTTGACACAATCCGCCGATTTAAGAATCGATACCCAAATCAAGAAATAAACTGGCTTAAAAACTGGTGTAAGTTTATTGCTAAGAATAGCGATTATTCGTTCGCTTCTGCGATGGCATTTCAAAACAGTAACCAAGGTTAAAAACCAAATCCTCAAATAAAAGCCGAGAGAAAGACAACGAGAGTTGGAACTTGTGCACACCCAAAATAATCTTCCAAGAAAACCAAGAAGACCACGAGCACTATCGCTGCTAGAAAGCGCACATACTCATTGAAATCTAGACCTGTGATATCAGCTGTAGTCTCCCACTCTCCTCATTTATTGATGATGCCAGCGAAACCTGATTTAAGACAGGTGTTTCACAATCTTTTTAAGACGCCTTCCACATGGACATCCGTTTCTAAAGTGAGTCCTACTCTACTCCTCCTCCTCCTTAGTCTTCTTCTGATGCTCTGGCTGCTGCTGCTGCTAAAGAGGTAGCACAACCAAAGACAAAAGTCTAAGACAGAATAGGTATATTACAAAGTTTCCTGACTGGTATCCCTCATATAGGACAAACCGGAGAAATGAGGTGGTATTGTACCGATCGCGTATCGGACACACATACCTGACCCATGAATACCTTTTAAAGGGTAAACTTTTACCGGAGTGTGTACCCTGCCAGTATCCACTAATATTGGAGTACATTTTTGTCGAGTGTGTCGATTTCCACTTGTGACACAGAAGTATTTTTGACGTGAACTGCTTGAAGAAACTGAATGAGGACGTACCACCCGAGAAAAGCTTGGACTTTTTAAAGAAATGCGGTTTATACAACAAATTTTAATCACGTTTTACGGATTTTGCATGTGTTGACTTTATCTGTTATTTTATATATATTGTAAAGGTTTTTAACATTCATACGTTTTATATTTTATCTTCTTTTAAATTGTTTTTTAAGGGTTTAGCTCCTCAAATTTGTGTGCAATTGATTTTTTACATTTTTCGAACTTAACCTTTTGTTGGCACTACATAGCCACTCTTGTGCTGATGTGCCGAAAACCACTACATGCATACATACATACATATTACCTTTAGTTGGCACTACGTAGTCACTATTGTGATGAGGTTCCGTAAAACACTACTACTACTACTAGTAGTAGTAGTAGTAGTAGTAGTAGTTGTACTACACACACACACACACACACCATCTGTGTTGTTTTGAGCGACAAAAAATAAAATAAAAGTTTTAGAATGAAAATTTACCACCCTTTTAGAGGACAGCAGAATTAAAAGTATTGTTATATACCACCAAATATATCCCTAATAAAATACAAACACGAACAACCTTTCTATTATCTATTAATTTATTAACATGATTGAAACATTTTTCTTCCTTGAAACGTACATTTACTAGCAACAATCGCCCCATCATCATCATTATGCTAGTCATTATTATTATCATCGTTATATTTGCGTGCAAAATAAAAGAAATTGAACTGATCCATCCTGATATCTGATACCGAAGCGTATCATTTTCGCAGAGAGATTGACGGATGGCATCTTAACATCAAGAAAACTCCACACTCTTTTCTTGAAACCTGTTAAATGGCCATTTATATAATTCAACAACCTTCAATTTAGAATATGCGATAAGAGAAGCCAACAAGCTTGAATTAAACTGACTTTATCATACGTCATGCTTGCACATGTCAAAGTACTTTGGATTTATGGGAAACGAGAGTAATCACATCTAGTACATGTCCTGATGAAAATGATCAAAGGTATTAGATGTATTGTCTATTCTCGCCGCTATTTCCTGTGATTAATTTAAAGTATAATCAGAAAAATATATGATTTGACAAGTATTAGTGCTATGGGTGTATCGACTGCTAGCTGTTGTTTTGCGCCTGTACAGGGAACCTCCATGCTAAGCTTTGTAGCATTGGTCGTAACAAGAGATAGAAACTTAAAACACACACACACACACACACACACACACACACACACACACACACACACACACACACACAAACAAACAAACACTCATACACATCTTTGAGGATTTTACAAGATGGAAGATGGATGATTCTATATATGTTGGTCTTGTCTTTGGTTAAATATCACCAGCGAGACAATAGGCCAAGACAAACCTGACATGTGTTCCGTCTTATTGGACTCCTGTCCTCTCCATTGTACAATATTGTACAGATCATCCAAAAACTCGTAGTCGACAGTGAAACTGCGGTTCGTCTTGTCGTCTAAGTTTTCGTTTTCCAAAATACATCGATTGAAGACTCTCTCTGCAACATCTGGAAAAAACCCCAGATAGAATGTTTTGCATATCCTAGGGCATATGACTTGTATTTTTGTACGTATGCATGCAATTTATACGGTAATTAAAACACAGTTTTCATTTCCTAGTGCGGCCTAGAATGCGCAACAAAGCAACACCCGACAAGCTTTTCCACCCAAACATGTAATTCACTCAAAATTTATTTGGGTCAAGTACAGACTCTTCCTGATACACGCATAGGTTTGATTTCTCTATGTTTTAAGCTACATTACATACACACGTATTAACGTGTATGTACCCGAATGACCTGGGTTATATAGCTACTTTTCACTACAGTTCACTTTATTACAATATGAGAGAGGTATAAAACAAGTGAGAATCTACATCGGAATTCTAATATTGAAACAAGCAAGTCTGATAACAAAGTAAGAAAAATGGTGAGCACACACTTGCCACACACCCCCACCTCTTAATCCCTTCTTTTTCTTGTGGGATCATTGAAAAATATAGGACTTAAATGTTCACAAAATAACCCTTTCAAAATACATGATGGAACGTCGTGAGTGATTTGGACATGGTAAATGATAACCGGACATAAGCATATAGCGATCTTTGCAAACCTGGTATTGCTGAAAATTCTGATATGCATGCTGATGATGTAATAATGCAACACAACGTCACTTACAAGATAATATGTTGGATTCGTTGTGCACTGAAAACCCGTCGTTTGACTAATCAATTACATGTGCAAAATAGATACATTTGTTTTTCGAACTCAAAACTTAGGATGCGAGCATCGACAAAGTTCCAAATTAAGTATTTCAGTTTACTCCAGTTATTGACGCATGCTTTCCCATCAGTTTCGAGAAAGTGAATTATTTTCCGATTACCAAAAGACGTAATAAAAGATTCTCGCATACCTTTAAACCATGGGTTTATTAACTTCATGTCTGTAATCAGAACATTGTACTCAGTCTTGTTGAATAATAGTCTTCTACCTTTCCTTGTATCAAGCGGTTTACTTTCCAAGAGTCAAATTGGATTTAGAAGTTACAGATCATGCCATGATCTTGTATATTCTGCATGAACATTTATCAAACATGAAATATCTTCAAGAAAAGATCCATTTGGTACATTTCTTGATTTACAAAAGGCTTTTGATTGTGCTGATCGAGATGCACTGCTTTACAAGTGTGGTTAAGAAATTAATGATAAAATATACAATATCCTATACCGTTTATGTAAAAGCGTAACAACATTGCGAAGATTTAACAATAAATGTATTTTTAAAAATAAACTACCTGCGATGTTATAAATTTGTACAATACTTATCAAATATTTTACTATTGCAGATAGAGTGTTGATTTTTGTTAAGTTCAACGAAGCATAAACTGAACAAGCGCTGCGCAATCTAACAGATCCGCGTAGCAGTCAATACTAACATCTAGAGAACGTAATGTACAGAGTAAACTGTCAATCTCATACCAGTGTTTTAAATCTATATGTATACAATGTATAGGGTTTAACGGCACGTCAGTACTATTCTGGCGATAAAGTGCAGATTAAAAATTGAGTTCCAAAAAATATGAAAAAATCTTAAGGATCTTAACCTTTCCAAATATAAGTTAAATATGAGGCCTATCAGAAACATAAAAGTAAAGATGTTAAAATTTATTAAATGATATTAGATTAAGGTAAAAAAAATATATGAACTCTTGAAAATATAAGGTCAAAATTCTTTATATTAATCCACCCGCGGGTTCGCGATATAAAATAGGCATCCTCCTGCATCTTCTAAGAGGCGACTGAGTGGAGGCAACCCGTTTCCCACGTGTTTGGTCCCGTGTCGTTGGAGGCGAGGATTTAGGTAGTTGTTCTCAACTTCATCTAGACGGATGGTCAGAAAGGCTTCGTCTGATCAAACGGCTAGTCACGCCAAGTTTCAGGAGCTATTTAAAGACATTCAGTTTCACTTATCTCAATACTTTACAAACGTCACCATTGTGGTAAAAGAAACGTACTGTTGTTCTTAGAACCTAACAAAGGACGGTCGGTGGCAAGGGTTAATTGACCAACGTTTCTTCGTTACTCGAGTAAACCCAGTGTAGCCCTGATATGAGAAATGCAATAAATCAGCTTAAATCTATGTGCCATTGTTAGACTTCTAGGCGGGTGACTAGCACAGATGACGAAATAACATTATCATTATGGAAAAACAAACCAGAAACCATAACAAACAGTGTTAGACCTGGTCACAAAAGGACCAGGAACAAGCCAGTAACTTGGAAGAGAAAACTATTCCGAGTGAAGAAAATTGGCCAGTATTTCTCATCATTGAATCCAAAGATGGCAATCAAAAGCTACCAAAGATATCAAATTTCGTGATAGCTAAAGGGCTTTACGACTGGGTTAGAGAGCCAAAGAGAGTTTTAAAAATGGCTGTGGTCAATTGCTTATATAGTGTAGCTGCAAAGGTCGCTCTGACAATCTGCTACGCTCTAAGCAATTTGTGGAGATATCTATTAAGATATTTCCCCAAATCTCTCATCTCTTCAAGAGGTGTTGGTCGCTCTCAAGATTTGGATGGCTGAGGTGAGATTGAAATACTTGAAAATGTCAGATCTCAGAACATCTCTAAAGTGGAAAAAATCAACATTTGTCGTGAAAGGAAGTTGATTCTCAGAAACACTGACATACCGACTTTCGACTGCGCCACTTTATCTTTATCAATCAAAGCCAAGTTCTTGAATGTCCCAGTCGACCCTTTCATCCCTAATCATTTATGGTGTTCTAACTGCCTGAGATATGGCCACCACAAAGATGACTATAAGGGGAAACCAGAATGCCTCACATGTGGGCAGGAGGCTCGCAATCGATGGTCCTGTAATGAGACATGACGATTATTTCTCGTAAACTTGAGACTTCCCCAAGAGGAAACTGGTGGAGAGCCAACGCGTGAAACAAAAAAAGAAAAAAGGAATGGACTTCATTGAGACCTGGAAATGTGTAGAAGACACATCACCATTCAACACAGCCAGCGCGGATAAAGTGAAGAATAAACCTTCTATGAATAATGTCTGCACCCAGGTAAACATTACATGGACAGAAGGTAAAACCAAGTTCAAAGTCTTGATACCTCCAAAATCTGTCCGAGCAGCCACAAAAACAGAGGGTGGAGAAGATAACGCCAATCGGTGAGAGTGTAGCAAATAAAATACCCACAGTATAAACAAAATACCAGTTATATCCAGTCCATGTTTGGGTCCCAGCGGTCACAGAAACAGTGTGATTCATAATATACCCTAATCTACTACCTAGGAACCGGTCAGATCCGGCCCACCAATAGAGCAGTAAACTGCTGGCACCAGTGGAAGAGCATGCTGTAAACCAAATATAGAGCACATTAAAGATTCTACTAGACTTACGAATTGGTCCGATGATCCTATCAAGCCCTTTAACAAGTCTGGAAATATAGAGTGTGAACACTAGAGGGCCCATTGATCCCGCAATAGGGAAAACTCACAGAAGTCCCGTACTTCCGTCACTTCAATAAATGCTCAAGACCATAATTCAACGAAATTGCCGAGGTTTAAAAGGAGATATTAATGAAATTAGTCTTCTACCTAAAGAACTTGAGCCAACAGCTCCGTACATGAAACCATTTTAAAATGAAAACGATAGAGTTCATTTTAAAAATTGTACAACGTACAACAACTTTTAAAGAAATACTGATAAGGCCGTTGGAGGAGTGTCTAGTATAATAAATAACAAAATTCCACATGGCCAACCCTTTGCTCGATATATCTTCCTCCCAACACTCCAATCAATCAAGCTAATCTTGGTCATCTTATTGAACAGTTACCAACACCTTTTTATTTTATTTCGCAACCTTAATGGCCGTCATACACGTTGGGGTTGTAAATGTTTCAATGAGAGATGGAAGACAATACAAGACTTTGTTTCAAAACAAACTGTGTTACTTTTCAATGATAAGTTGCATACATGCTTGCATCTTGCCACCCTACTAGTCTTTAGATTTGATATCTGCAATTCATCTCTTTTACTTGACTTCTTTTAGAAAGTTGTTGATGACCTGTGTGTGGTAGTAACTATTTTCCAGTATACCTAAGAATACTCCACCACCTCAAAGGCTAGGGCAGGGATGGAAATTGAACAAGGCAGATTGAGAAATTGTTCAACTATCTGTGAATCAAATTTGACTGTTGATGGTTTTGACAACGTATTGGATTAAATATCCCTATTTACAAAGATACACCAGGATGTTGCTGTTTAATTTATGTTGTAAAGAAGATCACATTTAAGAGCTTTTTCATTAAACACTAATACGTACATATATATATCGTTATGTTGACAGCATTCTTGTAAAAGTTCAACATCATCACAAGGCTACTTAACTGAGCACACACGAAAAAAAAATTACAATCGAAAAATTCGAAATAGAAGTTTTAAAGTTATAAATCACTCCAGGAAAGGAACGATATGGAAAATTCCTTTTCGAAATATCCGGTGTTGTCTAAATATGCAGGAATACGTCCAAACTGGCAATCAATATACGTAAGTTGCATATTGCACTTAAACAGTGAATAACCTCCATGAATAACACATTCATAAGGTAAACCCGAAAAATCACTTGCTTTTCGTTCATTTTCTGTAAATATACGCCCTTTTCTCTCATATTCCAGATGTCAAAGTTTGAGAGAAGCGGGAATGTTAACATGTCAGTAAGTGAAAATCCGTTACTGCTATGGAACAATACATTTCATTCATGTGTAGAATAGGGTGAAAATCTTTTAAAACAATTTTACGCGGAAAGTTTTAAAACAACTGCGTATTCAGGATACAGAAATTAGGCAGCTTGTAATGGAAAACAGTACAAGACAGAAAGGCTAAACTGGAAATATTTAGGTGTATGTATGTACAGCCGAAAGAGTATCAAACAGATAAGGCCACACAAACTAGTAGAAAGGATATTTTAAATTTTGTTTTTAAATTTGTTTGCATACTGAAGTAAATGTGAAACTATGCATGATAACGTAACTTTTTCTTTAAACTCTATAATGATTTATTAGACAACTTCATTTATTCATGACATTACCGACATTAGACATTTTAGATAGTTTAAAAGATATTGTAACTTGAAATAACATCAGATATCTCCTAATGGTATAAAGTAGCTCATGGAATATTAAAATTAATGTGCATATCTGCGATTACATGTATTGTTCATATAAACAAGACATTATTATATCTAAATTAATTTATAAATGCTTAATATTTTATGTGATATGTTTTGGGATAAATTATAAATTCGTTTAGAAATAAACCGGTATAGGTAAAGAAAATTAACAAGATTCTCCATTCTAATTGGGTCTGTGTTCTAAAGTAAAGACCGTTAAAGGCAAATATTACGTGCTTTGTGCATCTTTTTTGTGATTATTGGTTCTCAATTTCGCTACCTGAACCAACTCCTGACTTTCGTATGTAAACATGTAACATGTAATGGCATCTGTATTTAATGAAGTATGTATGTATTGTTTTACGCCACCTTTGCACAAATTGGATATGAATACTGCCAGAGCACACATTTCGGTCAAGGTTCACCCTTCAGAAGGTATGCATGAGTCGGGTATGGGTGTCCGATACATGGACGGAACAATATCACCACATCTCTCAGATTTGTTCAATACGAGGGATGACGCTCTCCAATAGTGGGCTTGATGTTCTTAAGTTTGTGGAGTTTACATTCCACATATTTTGCTACGTATGACGAACATGCTGATTTATAAAATATTTGAAGTCAGTATTTGGAATCTACCATTCGGAAACGGGTGACTGCACAGCAGCTTTGACTGCTTTTTCTGCCCTTTCATTACCCGTTATGCCAATGTGACAAGGCAGTCAACCGTACAGAATACGTTTCCCAGATTGTATGAGAACATCATGTTTCTGTAATATCTGGGATATTAAAAGGTTGTCCGATTTAAGATTCTGCAAAGCTTTCAATGTGGACAGAGAATCCAAAAGATTTTTTGAGAGGTTTCAACGTAGTTCAAAGCATTGAGTATGGCTGAAATTTCTTCAGTAAAACAAAATGATCCCAAGAAAAGATCAATAAACCAGAGGACATAGAATCAGTGTGCCACAGAAGATTTCCAAACCTCCTACAGAGAAACCAAATACATTCGGTCCACCAAAACAGCAGCAGACCGCTGGAACCAGTGGTAATGCATGTTCTAAACTAAACAAAGAGGATTAAAGAATGTACTAGCCTTTCCAAAGGATCTGACGATCCTATCAAGGTCTTTAATAAGTCTGGGAGTCTATAGAGTATGGACATTGGAGAACCCCATGATATCACACAAGGGAAAGCTCCCAGAAGTCCCGTATTTCCACCACTTTCATAAATATGTCTGACACCATAATACAATGGAAAATGCCGAAAATTAAAAGCAAATATTGATGAAGTTAGTCATCTACTTAAAGACATTTGACTCTGCATTTATAATTTATAATTTAGAATTTCCCCTTCAGAAAGTCTCTATATCGAGACAAATGAAGCATCACCTGATCTCATACGAATGAAATTGCCCTTCAGTATGGTACCAAACTATCTTCTAATCAATCTAAACCTGCATATGATGCAGTGTTTAGGCCCAAACCTTATACGTTTTCAAATCAAACTTATAACACATTTTAGCACACGTTTCGTCCTCACTTAGAAACAGCAAACAAATTGTTTACAAATAGTGTAAATATTGCAGAAGTCTGTATTTCCAAATCACCACAGTGGTTATCAAAACCTCTCAAAATAATATTTACCCTTTGCGAATTCAAAACGTACTCAACACATCCTCTTCTTTTCAGGGTAAATTCAACGAAATCAGAACCTCCTATCGCAGGCATACGTCTCTGGATACAGAAGGTTCGAAAGAGGGGGACAAGGCTGAAGCAGCCATGGCAACATCCCATGACACCATCTCGAGACGGTTTTCAGATAAAACCTCATTTTGTACTGCAGAAATCACAGTCATCCTCAAAGCTTTGAACTACGTTGAAACCTCGCAAAACCAAATTTCGTTATCTTTCGGAATCACTTTCCACATTGCAGAATCTTAACTTAGATAACTCCTTAATATCCCAGATATTACATAAACATGATGTTCTCATGCAGTCTGGGAATAGTACTCTGTACTGCTGGCTGTCTAGAACATCATTATTGGAGACTGGAACCCCTCGAATAGAACAAATTGGAGAGATGAGGTGGTTTTGTGCCAATCAATTATCGGACACACATACCTGTCTCGTGTAGATCAAATTGTAATCATCCTTTAATGATTCTGCATGTGTAACCTTTATCTGTTATTTTATATACATTTTAGAGAATTTTAACATCTTTATGTTTTATATTTAATCTTGTGCTTTATCTTGTACTTAATTTTGTGTAATTGATTTTTACATTTTTTTTAACCTAATCTTTTGTTCGCACTACATAATCACTTTTGGCGCCGAGGTGTCGAAAACACTAGTAAATGCATACATATATACCGACACTCACCCTGTTAGACAGAGGTCCTTTGATGCAAACTCTATAAGGAAACTTCATGATGATGTACAACCTGAGAAAAGATCGCACTTTTTTGAGGGATTGCGGATTATACAAAAAAATATTACCATCAGTTTTAAGGATTCTATATTTTTACCTTTATTTTTTATTTGCTATATCTGTGGATGGTTTTGAGTATCCTTGGATTTCAACTTCTATCTTCTAGAACTTCATGTTTGATTTTGTTTACAATTCTTTATCTTCTTGTTTTGTTATTTTTTTTAAATAATTTCTTTTTAAGTCCCTATATTTTTATATTTTTACATTGGTATAACTTTACTTTTATCGGCACTATGAATGAGGGGCTATTGTGTTTATCTAATGTACAGTACCTGGCATTTTTCGGATCAGCTTTCTCATGGGTGTATCATTCTTTTTGTCAACTGTGCAATTACGAAGTGCATCCTTCCATGCCTCGGAGTTAACGATCGCCATCGCCGTCGACCTGTACAAATAAATCAACAGGAACCATTCTGTGTTCACTTTGTTCAAATTGCCCTCACGGCTGACACATATAATATGACCATTATTATGTCATTGCCGTCTCCCTATTAAAAATACTTCTATATTGATATCTTGTCTGAAATAACACCATACTTTACGGGGTGCTAAATGACAATGTATCTGTCCACGAATTGAAAAAAAAAATATGCCTTCTTGAATTAATATAGAAAGTAAATATAAAATTTGTATTATCCTGGAAAAATGTATGAGCAACGGAATCGTGCTAAACATGTTTAACTTTTTTAATATCATGCACATTGTAAAGTTCAAACCTAGATTGTGTCAAAACTTTCTAGAGAGACAAGATAAATATAATATTCATAGACGTACACTGATTGTACAATGTGTCTATGGGCGCAGGGGAAGGATGGGGGAACAAGGGAAAACTTTTGCAGTTTACACGCTAGTCGGATATTGGATTACTTTCTACGCAACAACTGTCTGGGCAACTCGACTCTAGCATTGCAGTTTCATTCTGACGGCCCAATATTAATCCAGACAATTTACATGACTAGCTGTCCCTGAGAAAGCAATACAGTACTTTTAACGTCGAAATAGCATGCCGTTTGTATAACATTATTTTTATAGGTAAGCGTCGAGGGTGTGGCTAAATCTGAGACACCTTCACGTGATTTCAAACTTTTTAATTAAAACAGTATACTTATAACGTAGTTTGAAGTTAGACTGATACTAGGGCACGTCCGACATTGTTTAGACTTTACTGACACAGTAGCTAAAATTGGTCAGATTAATCGACATTTTATACAGTATATACATAATATGTTGCACATTACTGCTAGTAATCAGCTATCGGCCCGAGAACAAAGGCTGATTATACAAGTGTAATTACCTATTGATTAGTGCAATGGTCCTTCCAGCCGCAACGAGACAGTGATTACAAAAAAAAGACAGTGCAGTAACCGTATCTGTACACCCATAAGCATAATACGAATCTAATAGAGTCATTACATGACTCCCAGAAATGTTCATATTGATACGCAATAACCAAAGTTTTATGTTTGATCTTGTAATTTAGCGGGATTAAAAACTGACTACATACGTAGCAAATAATTTCTTTCAGACAGCCTTGCTTCAACGTAGCGGGGTACATACCAGAAACTCGTCTAGTGTGTGAAGGTTATTTATTAAAAATTAATATTATATTAAAGGGCAATACAAATGTTTAATTCAAAAAATACAGTATATTAAGCAAAAAGTATTGAATGCTAAATTTAAAGGTAAATAATATGGCCATGGCGATAGATGATATGACATCCTTTCTATCCCCACTAAATAGGTGGGGAACAATTAAGTATATATGTATGTAGTAGCGTTTTATGGCACTTCAGCACAATAGCGGCTATATGGTGTCAGCTAAAAGTAAATTTCGAAAAATGAAAAATTGAGTTATACAAATGCTTCAGGATGATAAATTCTTCCAAATAACTCAAACATGAAGTACATCAAGATAAAATACAAAAAGTAAAGATGTTAAAATTATGTAAAATGTATATGATAAAGGTTAACAGGTATGAAATCCTTAAAACATATCGTCAAATTGTTTTTTACATAAACCGCATTCTCTCAGAAAGTCCAAGATTTCTCCAGGTGGAACATCAAAAGAAACAGTTTCTTAATGCAGTTACCATCAAACTACTTCTGTCTCGCAGACTTCTGTCTGACAGGGTGGTTGTCCACACACTTGACAAGAATGTTCTCCACTGTCACTGGACGCTGGCATATGGTATGCTTTCTAGTCGAGGTTCACCCTTCAAAATGTGTGCATTGCATGTCCGACACGTGGTCGGTACAATACCATTTCATCTCTGCAATTTGTTCTATACGAGGGATGCCATTCGCCAATAGTTTGTAGAGTTTTCATTACACATATTTTGGCAAATATGACAAAATGACGATGTATTCAGTATATGGACTCTTCCATTCAAAAACGGGTGACTACAGGTCCGCTTTGGTTGCTTTATCTGCACTTTCATTACAATTTATACCAATGTGATTAGGCAGCCAACAGTACAGAATACTTTGCCCATGTTTTATGAGGAAATCATGTTTCTGTGATATGTGGGATATGAACGGGTTGTCAGATTTCAGATCTTGCAAAACTTTTCATGCACAAAGATAGTCCAAAAACATGATGATTTGTGTGTGTGTGTGTGTGTGTGTGTGTGTGTGTGTGTGTGTGTGTCTGACAGAAGTTTCAATATACTTGAAAAATATTAGTATGGCAGTAATTTCTGCAGTACAAAATTTAGTTTTATGCGGTAATTGGCTCGAGATGGTGCCATAGGGTGTTGCAATGACAGTTCCAACTTTGTCTCCATCTTTCAAGCCGTCTGAATGCAGGGACGTATGGCTACGATAGAAGGCTCTGATTTAAATTAATTTCCTCTGACAAAGGAGACGGTTTATTGAGGACTTTTGGAATTGGTAAAGATCCAATATAATTTTCTGGGATGTTAATAAACAATGTGGTTATTTTGGAACACAGCATTTTTCAGTATTTCAAACATTGAGGTTTGCTGTTTCTAAGTGTGAATGAATTCGTATGCCAAAAAGGTGGAATACAGTTTGGTTCCTGAATGTACAAGATTTGGTGTTTGGGCTTAAAGACTCCATCATATGCGGGATTAGATTATTCTTTGGTAGGATGCTGAAGAGACAGTTTCGTTCGTCTGAAATTAAGTAATGGTTCGTCTGTCTCAAGATAGTGGTTTTCTGCAGAGGAAGTTCTAAATGCACCCAAAGCTCAAATCCCTGATTGTGTATCGGATCAAGAATCTGGAGGCAAGATTTACAGGCTGATCCCTACACAATCAAGCCAGAGTCAAGTTTCGATCTTAATAAAGACCTGTATAACCGGATCAAGACCTTGCGATGTGCTCCCCAATCTGTATTTGCCACGACTATTATTAAATACTGGGCTTTTTGACATTTTTCCATAATGTATCTAATATGCGGAGGAAAAGTTAGTTTACAATCGAAAATAAGCCCTAAAAACGTAGTCTTCGCCACAACAGAAATAAGACGAGCATTAAGATAGAGATTTGGGTCATCATGCATTCCATGTAATCAGTTGGAGTGTATGCAAATAGTTTTAGATTTCGAAAATTTGAACCCGTTTTTTTTCTTCTGCCCATTTCTAAACTCTATTTAAGCTTATCTATAGTTGACGCTCAATACAACGCATAGTCTTTAATCTATATCAGATCAAAAAAGTCGTCGACATATAATGAGCAGTCAGTTACTGGATTAAGGCATTTCACTACGCTGTTAATTTTGATGTTGCATAGGGTGACTAACAATCTCCTGCCCTAAGGTACACCCATCTTCTGAGGATATCTTTTAGAATGGCTGCTACCTTCATTGACTCTAAAATTTCTATCCTTACAAAATTGGAGATAAAGTTTGGTAGTCTGTACCTCAGACCAATGTTGAATAGGTCATTCATTATGCAGGACTTTCATGTGGTGTCACAAGCTTTCTCCAAATCGAAAAAGACAGCAACTATATGTTCTTTCTTTATGAAAGCCTCTCTGATAAATGTGTGAAGGATGACAAGATGGTCTGTAGTGCTTCTCTGGCATCTGAATCCACCCCTTAAAGCTTGATAGATTGCTTCACACGAGATACCAGAGTAGCCTATCATTTATCATCCGTTTCATGGTGCTGCACAATACAGCTTATTAATGATATGGAAGAATAGTTGGAATGGTCGGTGTGGTCCTTTGCATGTTTAGGTACTGGTATCACTGTTGCTCTCACCATGACTGCGGAAAGTCGCCAGTTTCTCTTGAAAATGTTGAGCAGTGTATTGCTCAAGTGAGTTTTGTAGCACTCTGAGAGTAAAAGGTTTATTGTAATTTCCAGCGTTAGCAGATTTGAAATTTAGAGGAACCTTTTCTTTAAGGTTTTTGACATGGTGGAAGTTTTTAATATAATTCTCTTGTTATAGAAACCGCATTTGTAGACAAAAGCATGGACAAACCAAGTAATTCATAATTCAAAGAATTATTATTTTTAATAGTGCAGAATGTAATTCATGTTTGTGACCTAGTGGTCACCTGTTTCTGCCTATTTCGAAACTATTATGCTTTTGACATTGTTGAAGATGAGCGCCTGGTCCTGCGCCTCCATGACCATCTCTATATCGTCTTTAGGTCCAAATACCAAACCTTATACGCTCAGAAACTAAATTTAGTTCAACCTTTGACATAAGACTTCGTCCTCACATAGAAGGAGCAAAAATCAGTCTTGGAAATATTGCTGAATTCTGAAATCCCAAATCACCACCGTGGTGATCAAAACCATCCAAAATTATATTTAATCCTTGCCAATTCAAAAAGTCCTCAGACAAATCCTCTCCTTTCTCAGAGTATATTCAGTGAAATCAGAGGCTCCTGTGGTGAGTATACGTCCCTGTCTACATACAATTCGAAATATGAAGACAAGGTTGGAACTGCTGTTGGAATACCGTGTGGCACAATCTCGATCCAATTACTGGATAAAGCCTCCATTTTTACCTCTGAAAATACAACAATACTCAGTTCTTTGAACTATATTGAAACCTTTCAAAAACCAAATTTTGTCATCCTTTTGGATTCCTGTTCCACATTAAAAGCTTTGGAAAACCAAACATTTGACAACCTGTTAGTATCCCAAATCTTAAAGATACGTGATTTGCTCATTCAATCTGGAAAAAACGTATTCAGTACTACTGGCTGTCTGGTCACATTGTTATTAAGGTAGTGAAAGGGCAGATAAAGCAACCAAAGCTGTCAAGCAGCTATCCTTTACCTAATGGAAGATTACATATTCTGACTTAAAATATTATATAAATCAGCATGTTATTCGTACGTGGGAAACTATGTGGAATGACAAGTCCACAAACAAGCTTTAGAACATCAAACCCATCATATAAAAGAAATCACAGATGATATGGTATTGTGCCATTCGCGTATAGGGCACAAATATCTGTCTCGTGCATACACGCTAAAGTGTGAACCTCGACCAGAGTGGATACCCTGACTGTATACACTGACAGTGGAACACTTCAACCCTGATAGACAGAATTTTTAAAAAATAATGTCAAGTCGAGTAAGGAACTTTATGATAATGTACATACCGAGAAAATCTTGGACATATTGAGAGAATGCTGTTTAACAAATTATGGCCATATATTTTAAGGATTTTATACTTATTACATTTATACTTTATTTTATGTACGTTTTATAGAATTTTAACATCTGTAGTTTTTATATATTATCTTGTAATACTTCGTGTTTACATTTATTCTAAAGGGTTTACTTTCCTAAAGATTTTGTGCAATTTGTCAGTTTTACCTTTGAGAACATTCCATTTAATAGGCACTATATAGCAATGGTTATGCTTAGGTGCCGTTAAACGCTAATATATATATATATATATATATATATATATATATATATATATATATATATACATACATACATACCTGTTCACTGACAGTAGTACACTTTCTTTTTTATTGTATCCACTTACACCATGTGAGTTATTTATGTGATCTCTATGAAGAACCTTTATGCTCATGTACCACCAGAGAAAATCTTGGACTTTTTGAGAGACTGCGGTTTATATAACAAATTTTGACCATATATTTTAAGTATTAGGTATATTTTGCTTTTACACGGTTTTGTTTCGTAATACATTTTACAGAATGTTTACCTGTACCTTTTGTCTTGTAGTACTTGATTTTTACATTTATTTGGAAGGGTTTAACTGCCAAACGTTTTTGTGCAATTCTTCATTTTTACATTTTTAGAACCTTACGTTTGATTGGCACTCTATATGCAGTATTGTGCTGAAGTGTCGTTAAACACTAATACATACATACATACATACATACATACATACATACATACATACATACATACATACATACATACATACATACATACATACATCTGTTTCCTTCTTAATCTCTCACACTAGGAACCGTTTCCATATACCCTCTCCAGCTCGCTGTTCTGCGTCCCTTATCAACCACCCATACATAACTTTCTCCCTCCATTCTGATGTTCTTTTATTGCGCATTCTCTCGTGGTACTCCTTGTTGGGTTCATTCTCTCTGTGAAGACCCTCTTTCCTGACTAAGGCTATCAAATCTTAATCATTTATCCTGACATGTTTGACTAGATTCCTTTTATTCTGTCTCAAGGCAGTTTTCCTTTTCAAGCACAGTCTGTTAACGTCAGCTCATTAGTGTAGTCACAACTTGGTATGTCTGAACATACCGCGATACGTACCACGGTATACCGCAATTATATTAGGGACCAACCAGTTAATTTTCGGGGTTGCGGGCGGGTGGGGGAGGAGGGAAGGGGGCTGGGATTTTTTTAATTTAAAAAAATTATTGTTAGGTAAAATAAAATAAAATGGTCAGTACCTAATAGTATATGAATTTGCTTTGCGTATGTTAATTGATGCATACCTTGTTATCTAAACACTCTAACTAAAGTGGGATGGTTCAGCTTACAATATTACTGACACCCTGTTAAAGACATTATGCTGACGTTAGAAAGCTTGTTGATAAAAATGGGAAATGTTGACGATGAAGCCTACAATTTACTAGCTACACTACTGATATAATAGACAGGGAAACATTTAGTGGTATGCCAACACCCGGGGAAGATATTTATCAGAGAGGGTCAGTAAACATAAAACAAACATGGTGACTCAACTAGCGAGAAAATAGTTAGTGGACTAGAGAAATAACGTAAAATTCAAACAGAGAACAACTGCTCTTCTGAAAATCTTAGGATGATTCTCGGTCCTACAATGGAATACATGTACTTAGCACATTAACATACTCATGTAAATAAATGAAAAATGACATTTTTTTTCTTATTCGAATTTTTCTAAAATCTGGAATTGGCCCGAATATCTCTCACGACATCCCATTCGGCCGCCCTGTTTGCATACAGGACACGAGTCAAACATGTGATTAAAGGTTCATAAATATAATTATATTTGTAATATTCGAAATTAGTTTGTAACAAATACAACTATTTTGTAAAACAATAAATACATTTTAGAATTAATTTGTCATTGAAAATGAAAACACGCTTTTAATATCATTGCGTTTGTAACAAGATTTACTCGGATATTTCCGTACATTCCTTACTGACGAAAAGTACCGAAATACCGGTATAGCGGAAAAGTACCGTAATACGTACCACCGGAAAAAATAAAACGGTAAACCGGTATACAGATGATACCGCGCACCTCTAGCGTAGTGCCCCATGGGTGGACATCAGCTTTTTTTGTAATTTCATTCATGACCTCAAATTCTTGTTGGTCCAGTCAGCTATGCCTGATGCGTATCAAATAATGGAGACATCCCATGCACTAATAGCTGCGCTGTGTTGCCACCAATTAATTCTGAACCTACTACTTTTCTCATCCTTTTAAAATTCTTTTTTCTTATCACTTTTCTGATCGTGTTTAAAACTTCTGCCTCAAGAACTCAAGTATTTTGCAGTCTTCAGCTTCCCCGATATTATTATTATTATTAAAGATTTGTGAGTGATCAAAACAGAATATTGGATAGAAAGAGCGGATTTGACCTCAGTGATCAAATAACAACAGAAACTGAGTCCGGGTTTTAAATTGTGTAAGATCTATCCATCACGCTAATTATATGATATATTAAAATAAATTATACTCTTTTTGCCCCTAAATAAAGTTTTCTATGTACCTGAATATTGTGCCACCATCTAGTGCCCAATGTAGTATATCTCACTGCTCCTTAGCGATAGTAGAAGCATGAACAGTTTGTTGACCATGATCTGCACCACTGACGCTAAATCGTGACATAAGTAAGGAGCAGAATTGTTTTGACGCTTTCATTGCACAATGTTAATCACCTTAGAAAGTTTCTACCTAAACCTTTATCGCAATATCCGATTTAGGGTTCTCGGCAGCATGCAAAACAACTAATACCTAAGCACCTAAGGTTTTTTTTCAAGCATTGTGTGGTGAGCGTTATGTCGTCAGTCTGCAAAGCATCCGCTACCAGTTTTGCAATAACATCTGGTGAACTGCATAGGAAAGCAGATGAGATCAAAAGTAAATTGGTCTTAACAACGGGGACGACCGCTTTGAGAATCCCACTCTCTTCAGTTATTAGTATTAACCACCAAACTATCAGTTACTATTGTAGAGGGGCTGATAAGAGGTAACTCTGGCCAAATTAAAGATTGTAATAAGTCGCTTGCCATGATCTCTTAGCGTTTTCTTACATTCAAAATATGTAAATTGCATATACTACCAATCTACAACAAAAACGAGAGAAAAATATTTCTCAAGTTTGCTGATATAATATTTCCTCATTTCTACGGGTCTTTTTATTTTTTTCATTTTTTGCCTACATCTGTAGGGTACATAACTGGTGATATAATTTAAAAAAGGACACATTGTGAAAAGCAGACACTGTGCACAGGAGCACAACCTTTTATCTGTATTGAATGTTTTACGAAAAAACCAAGTTCACACACACACACACACACACACACACACACACACACACACATATATATATATATATATATATATATATATATATATATATATATATATATATATATATATATATATATGCAAAGGTAAAATGCCAAATAGTCAGATGTTAAAGTCCAACAAGAAAAGATACATTAGATGGGATGGCAAATGAATGTTACATGAAGTTATTTGAAAACCGATATAATGGATAAACATAGGACGCTCACTACAAGCATCATGGATATATTCAGAATGTTATGTAATTTAATTAGTTTGTTAATCACAATTCAATATTGAGAATAGCCTGAATAAAATTGAACAGTTACAACCAGTCATGGGAATAAAGGAATTTATTATTATTAGTAGTAGTAGTAGTAGTAATGGTGGTGGTGGTGGTGTAAATAAATACCGCCTTTGTGTATTATAGCGCCAAGTAATGGAACCCACTGGATTAATACAAGCTGTCAAAGGGATGAAGAATCCTCTGTGATGCCGTGGACCAAATAGCTAGACTGCATGAAACGCCCAACGAGGGTTCTAATACTTCTCGAGTCCTTTATAAGTAGCGTTGAAACGTACCTTATGTATTAGTTTCAGTGGTTGTAAAATGAACAATCGTTTGGAATGTTGTATGTGGTTTGCCTTTAGTTACCAGGTAAAATTCAATTGCGACTTGATCTGAAAAGTGCAGTTCAATTTCCCTAAACGCCGGGAAACAATCAGCGGCTTATAGAGAGATAACACATGCAGATGTTTCAGAACGGCTAAGTTGTCTTTCCTACGATGGTACGCCTTATACTTCGAAACAAAACTGTGAGTTTCTAAGACGTACAATTATTCCATGTAGAAACAACAAACAATGTATCAAACGTTGAAAATAAGAATGTTGCGGACACGAATCCGTTTCTTCGAGAAGGAAGATATATAGTGAGATTATATACAAAATTGGTGGGAGTTGTCGAAATAACGTAAAAACAGTTTTCATTGAACACAAAACACTTGTAATGTCATTCGAGGATCAGGGGAGGGGACTGACTGCTGACTTGAGATTTCACGTTTATTGTAATATACTTATAAAACAGTTTGATCCAAGCCTAGTTCACTTCAGCCAGTATTTAGAATTTTTATCAATGTGTAGGTCAAATTTGATGGATCAGCTTAGTTGTTACCTTATACAATATATACATAATATAAAGCGCATTACACCTGGTAATCAGCCACCAACCCGAGAACAAAGGCTAATTATCCAGGTGTAATTGTCCTTTGATTAGAGGAAAGGACCGACTTGCTGCCTCAAGAAAGTGATTACGCAAAAGGCAGTCCGTGCTGTAACCGTATCTGCCAATCTATAAGCAAACAAAGCTTAACAAGATGTCATTTAGAATCATTACATAACTCACATATATTTTCCAACTGATAAACACTAATCACAATTGTGTGTATACAATGTAGTACCGTTCTTTCTCATTTGTACCTTTCCATTTTCGTACCTACTCTCTTTTACGACTATTTTCTCGTTTCGCACCGTTTGAGAGAGTTTTTCGGTCACTAATGCAACCGAATACTACTATTTCCAACCGTTTTGTAACCCATTTTCTGATTGGTTGATTTTGGTACCGTTTTGTAGCCCATTTTCTGATTGTTTGATTTTGGTAACGTTTCGTATTCATGCCATTTATCGTGTTTTGAACGACGCTGCAAATACTGTCTATTGGTTTTTTTAAAAGATAATATTACCCGCTATATTTATTTTGTATGTGTTCTTATTTCAGCTATACTCTTCTCACGTTAAAATGTGTTTGCATACAACTTCGAGCCGCTGCAGTACTTGGACAATATTGTCACTGCGACTATGCAATAAATACTGTTCTGTTTTGAACAAGGATTTTACAGTCAGGAAAATGTTACAATATGGTAGAGTGTCAGTTGTCTGGAATCGTTGCCTGTACTCAGAGATGATTTACTCAGAGATGATTTACACTCTTTCGAACCAAAAAGCTTTAGTCAGTCTAAGGGGTTTTAGGTCCTTGCTATGTGATGTATATCAAAGTACATGCAGGAAAACGTGATATACTTTTAAGGGCCCGTTGCAATGTATATAGTCCTCTAGTCAAGGGCCGATATATTATAATCTTAACCGAGCGAAGTAAAACAATGATTTCAACTATCGATCTTATGTTAATCAGAGCACGTTCCAAGAGTGAAAATGAGGTATTGATTCCTTCCAGTGTTACCTGTATACATAATGCAGACTAGCACCTGACATGCATAAATAAATATGTAACTTTATAAAACCAGTAGTTACACTCATTCTACAAAGTAGTTAATTCTACCTCGTTGACTATAAAATGTAAATACTCTTTTATTATTATTATTATTATTATTATTATTATTATTATTATTACAGATTAAGCAGAGTATTTAGTAGTTCTCAGGGCTGTCACCGCCAATTTTAATTTGGTTAGGCCACTACCTGGTTGGGTGGGAGGATTTTTCTGTGGTAACAATACAGAACTAATTTAATCGACCTCTTTGCTGAATTTCTTGTTTTGTTTACGAATGAGCTCTATCCGCTTTGCTTTAAGGATGAATATTTTTCTGCATATTTTAATATATAGATTTATGGTTCAAAATTTGGTACAGCTATGGCTGCTATGGCTGTATCTCCCGCGACGGCCTTTGTTCTCGTTTGAAGATAAAATCATACTTTGTACTTTGGCTGCAAATAGTTTAAAACTATCCCAAGTTTAACATCTATTGTGTAAACAAAATATCCAAGCTAATGAAAAACGGACGAATGCTTTCGTATAAATGCTTCTTATTCCTTGTCAGTGTTTAGTATGCAAGTCCGTTTATGTTCAATATTGGCACAGTGTGCAAAAGATATTTAGGCATAATACAGACAAGAGTCATGTACATGTACCTCGTTATTGTATAACATTAGTATTATAGAAATTTATGGAAATTTCCGAAACGCAGAGAATTATTAGTGTAACTTTTATATATTTAACGCTGTAAATATGTACTTTGGCCACGATTTCCTTTTCAAAATTTAAAGATAGGTGTTTTGTGTTTTCTCAAGTACATTAGTAAGTAACTCTTACATAAGTAAATACGATCTAAAGTTTGATGTGTATCGTAATACACATAACACTACTTAAGTATCCGAAGTTTTAATATCCTTGTTGCCACTAGTTTTCATGGTATTTTTTAGCAAGTTACTTACAATTTACTGAGTTAGTACTTATGCGCAACAATACTAAATCCTCCATAGATATATAAGGAAACTAACTGTTGGTTGTTATCGATTGCCAAGTCAAGACAATTAAGTCCGTCTGCATCTCTTGCATTGACCTCTGCACCCCATAGCATGAGAAGCTGCACAACTTTTGTGTGACCATTTCGGGATGCCAAGTGTAAAGGGGTTGTCTGAAAAGAAAGACAAAAATCGAATAATATATCAAAGTATATATCCTGGATTAAGTCTAGAAGGCAAGATGCTTCATTGTAAATATCCATAGGCAAAGTATCATGTCTTGAACTGAAAACAAACATATCGTGATAAAAATCTAATTTATTTTTCATTTAAGAGCCATCTTAACTAAAATTACTAGTGATAAATCATTAATAAATAATCCCAGATGTGTCTTTAAAATGATTTTTTATCGAATCTATATCTCTCCCTCTCTGCAGCATACAAGACAGACCTTTTATGTGAAGTTGATCCCGGTACTTTATAATGATGTACCTCCAGAGCAAATATTGAATTTGTTGATGGAATGCAGCATATATAACACATTCTTGCAAGTTTGTATATTTACATTTTTAAACTTTTTTTAATCGGTACCCTATAGCCATCATTGTACTGACGTGCCGTTGAACTCTAATAAATACATACATTCTCTCTCTCTCTCTCTCTCTCTCTCTCTCTCTCTCTCTCTCTCTCTCTCTCTCTCTCTCTCTCTCTCTCTCTCGATGAACATATAGTCACGGAGAGGAAAGGTTTTTTATATCTATATATTTGTTAAAAATATATATATAAATCTAAAGGTAATTCCATGAATTCTAATTAATACGATTTCCAAATTTCAACCATTTTCTTATAACATATTATTTTATTCTGTCACCTCACGTTTATACTTCGAACCAATAGGGGAATCAGCATGCAGCAGGACTTTGGCTGTCTTTATCCTACCCCTTGTAGCTGCGCAATCCAGTGGTGTGTACAAATCCCTGTTTCTAAAGAAGAAATAAACCAGTACAATACACTTGTTGCAAGTCTTATGCGTTCATACCTAATTATTCCAAAGCATGTTCTCTGAACATTTAAAATTAAAAGAAGGAACATTTTAAAAAAGTTTCTTATTGTTGTGAATATAATCATCGTAATCACCCTTCGTGCTCTTCACCATTAGTTGCTGCTAGGATCAAATGTAATATCATTTTGTACTTTTTATTGCTTGGGACATCTCATGTCAAACAAGAATAGGGAAGGATATGTTCTGTGGCAAAAAAGGAAGATAAATGACATTAGACTTTGCCATTGATAACCCGACAGTGTCGATTAATTGTAACATACAAGCAATTATAGTCTACTGACAGAATGGACATTTTCGCCATCACCATTTTTGCAAATAAAGCAAGGTGAACTGAAGAAAATATTGGAGAAATTACACGAAAAGACCAGGATTCCACCTCCAGCATTTCTGACGAGATAAGACTTGAAATTAGCAAATTAACCTTTCGTATAAAGCTAGCTCACAATTTTAGAATGTTTTCCATTTCTGATTACATTTATTCTGAAAAGAATGTATATGATATTTGTTGTTTGTGAGTTTCATTGCAGTAAACTAGAGCGAAAATAATTCATCGCTAGAAGGCGTTGAAACAAAACTCACTTTCAGAATGAAATAAATGCAGTCTCTGCCTATACTTCCATACCCTCCCAGGCCAGCCGGGATCGGCTACCTCTGTGTTCCCTTGAGAAGGGCACTTAGCTCCCATTTCGTAGGCATGATAAAGCCAAATATAGTTCTAAAAGTGCTGTAAAAAGCCAGCCAACAACAATTCTTTTCCATGACCAAAGTTAACTCATTATTAATGTTAACTGAATCAGCGTTTGTAACTGGCAATACAGTAGCAACATTTCAAATCCAGAAAAGAATATTTAAAACACGTACCTAGCATTAACATCAGCATGAAATTCCAACAGGACCTCTACAACCTCGCTGTGACCATGGAGCGCTGCAAAATGTACGGCTGTGTTTGACTCCCTGTCTTTATCATGTACCAAACTAGGATGATTTCGCAAAAGTTCTCTAACAATCCTGAGAGAAAACAAATATACAGCTTTGTTTATCATTCAAGGGTTTTGACATAAATGAATGAAATATGATTTTCTTTTTTTCCTTTCCACTCAAATATCTAGGACTTTCTTTTAATATTGGACTACAAGAGTCAATACAAAAAGCAAGTGCAGACACAAAAAGGATTTAAAACTGCAGACTACTCGTGTTGGAGTGCAGCCATGTATAATTTAGTCACAATACAGAAAATTCTACAAGAACAATTATATGGACTTCTGGGGACCGAAAAATACACCAGGTAGGTTCTGGAGATATGGGGACAGAAAAATACACCAGATAGGTTCTGGAGATATGTACTCTAAAACTGAATTACAAGCTAGATAAGTGTCTACAGAGAACTTATTCCAACGCTAATAACGCTCTGTCAAAGGTGTATTTTACTCTGTATCAAATCATACAAAACGATATGCACATTAGCACCTCGAGTTGTTGCACACACATGAAGTCCACTAGCAAAATAGATAGGCAGATGATGGTCACTAATACTAAATATTTGTGTGATCCTTATGATTCAGGCATACAAATTGTAACTCTAAGAAAAGAACTAGATATTCATACTCAGTTCTGCCATATACAGCAGCCAGATGAAGTGCGGTTTGCTCTTTTTCATTCTTAAATGAAAAGTCTGCATCGTTATCCAAGAGAACCTAAAAAAAATACAAGAAATGCATTTTACTCATATACTCTTTTACAACTGTCATCGTAGTGATATGGTTTATTATAGAGACAGTTAAATCAAGTTATCATACGCGTCACATAAATATTAAAAATCTAGTCCTGAATATTCCCATGCACTCGATCATACCAGCAGTTCAATACAGAATTACATAATATAACAATTTAGCTCTAAAGTATTTGCAGGAAAGTTTAAAATTTTGGCAATGTGTGCTTGGGAAATAAAGCTGCATTTATTTGTATTCAGAAAAAAAATACAGGTCATCTAAAAGTGAAAGAACTGCACCAGATATTTTAAACAATTCAACAAAGGATAAATTTTATCTTCGCAAAAGTGAAGAACACCTATTATTGCTTTTTGCTTTTTATGTATTAAAACCATGTTTACATCTCTACTCAATGCTTAAATGACAGTAAACAAATGGGCTGGGAAATTCAATCGCTCAAAATGATGCATGACCTCGCTGAAGAACTAACACCCATAATAGTGGGATGTGGAAAATTCATCAAACTATCTCCTCTCTCTCTCTCTCGATCAATCGATCGATTTATATATATATATATATATATATATATATATATATATATATATATATATATGTGTGTGTGTATGTGTGTGTATGTGTGTGTCGCAAAAACTTTCATAGGTAGTTTCTGAGATAGTGGTAATCGCTCAAAATCAATTAACAAATTTCGAACTATTACTTCATTATTAATGACTTTAAGCTCTGACATCTTAATACAATTATCGACAAAAATTTTCTTTTGTGTCTCTGGTCGAGCCCCCTATGTCTTATGCCAACCCAATTAGTTAAACAGTATGTATGTACGTATCTAATATACTAGAGTTTAAGGAAACGTCAGTACAATAATGACTATACGTTGCGATTATACGTAAAGTTCTAAAAATGTAAATATTAAAAATTGAAAAAACAAAAGAAAAAAACAAACAACTTTAGGAAGATAAACCCTTGAAGTAATACAAGGTAAAAGGTAAGGATGTTAAAATTCTGTGTAATGTATAGAAAATAATGATCAAGATCAAACGATATAATCCTTAAAATACAGGATTGTAGATCTTCATAAAGTTCATGAATTTAGTTCAGATCAATAAAAACTTGTGCCTCACAGAAAAGAAGTCAATACACTCGACAAAAATGTGTTCTATTGTCAGTGGACACTGACAAGGTATGCACTCTGGTCGAGGTTCACCCATCTGGTCGTACGAATGAGTCAGGCATATGTGTGCTCCATCCGCAATCAGCACAATACCAGCTCATCGCCGAGATTTGTTGTGTGTGAGAAGGAATGCCACAATCTAATAGTGAGTACGATGTTACGAAACTTTTTTTTTTTCACTTTTCGTTCCACATGTTTTGCTAAGTATATAGAACATGCCGATTTATATAATATTTGAAGTCAGTATATGTAATTTTCCATTCGGAAACGGGCGACTGCAGGACAGCTTTGACTGAATTTTCTGCCCTTTCATTACCTTTAATGCCAATGTCACTTAGAAGCCAACAGTACAGAATACTTTCTCCAACTTATATGAACAAATGATGTTTCCGGAAGATATTAAGATATTAACGGGTTTTGAAATGTAAGGATTTCCATGGCTTTTAATGTGGAAATGGAAAAAGGAAAAGATAAAAAAAAATTGGTTCGAAGAGGCTTCAGTGTCGTTCAAAGATATTAGTATAGCTGTAATTTTTGCGGTAAAAATTGAGGTTTTATCCGGTAACCGGCTCGCTGCTTCCATGGGCTGTTACCACGACAGATCCTGTCTTATCTTCATCTTTCGAACCGTCTTACTCCTAAAAGGGAGAGGAAGATTTGAGAACGTCTGGAAATTCTAATTTGCAATGATTAATCACTTGTTCGCAGGGCTGGAAGCTTAAAGGGGGCGGGAGGAGCAGATTGATAACCAAAGTAGTGCCAACCGATGAAATGAAATTTGGTTCTGCGTGGTTACAAACAGATTTAGATTTGGAAAATTTTAATCCGTTATGCTGACGATTGCCTTAATCCTGTTGTGGAGATGACCAAATTTTTAGGGCTTATTTTCGACCGTAGGCAACCATTCCTTCCACCTATTACATACTTCAGGGACAAATGACAAGAAACCCTGGATTTAATACGAACGTGGCAAACACTGACTGGGGAGTTGATCGGAAGGTCTTGCTCCGGTTACACATATCACAAGTAACTCTCATCTTCAGATACCTGATCTGATACACAATCAGGGACTTGGACGTTGCCTGGGTACATTTAGAATTTCACCTTCAGAACGCATCTATGTTGAGACAAATGAACCAGTACTTTATCTCAGACAAATAAAACTGGATCTTCAGCATCTACCACGTTATCTTCTATTCCGTCTAATCCTGCATATATTATCTCCTTTTCCCCCAAACATCAAACTTTATACACTCAGAAATTAAGTTGTATTCAACCGTTTGGCATAAAAATTCATCCTCATCTAGAGGCAGCATAAATACATGTTGTAAATATTGTAAAATACAGTATTCCTAAATCACAACCTTGGTTGTTAAAACGTCGCTAAAAAAACTAATATTTGACCTTAGGGACTTTAAAAAGTCCTCAACAAATCATTTCGTTCTTCAAAATAATATAATTGAAATCAGAGCCTCGTACCATGGACATACGTTCCTGTATAGAGACGGCTAGAAAGATGCAGACAATTTTGTAGCTGTATTTTCAACATTCCGTGGCACCTACTCAAGCTGCCAACTGCATAAAGCTTCGATTTTTAGCGCTAAAATTGCAGCTATACTCAACTCTTTGAACTACATTGAAACCTCCCAAAAATCAAATTGTGTCATCTTTTCGGAGTCCCTTTCCACACCTAAAGCGTGGCAAAACCTGAAATTTTATAACTTGTTAATATCCCAAAGGTTACAGAAACATGATTTGCTCAAGCAGTCTGGAAAAAGTATTCTGTAATGTTCGCTGCCTAGTCACATTAGCATTAAGAGAAGTGAAATGGCAGATAAAGCAGCGAAGACTGCTCATCAGTCACCCATTTCTGAATAGAAGATTCCATATTCTGACTTCACTTATTATATAAATGAGAATGTTCTTCATCCTCAGAGATGACGTGGTACTGTGCGGTTT
The DNA here is from genome assembly GCA_029931535.1 of Margaritifera margaritifera. Taxonomy (NCBI): domain Eukaryota; kingdom Metazoa; phylum Mollusca; class Bivalvia; order Unionida; family Margaritiferidae; genus Margaritifera; species Margaritifera margaritifera. The sequence continues at coordinate 774,969 of JAQPZY010001658.1, forward strand.
CCTTCCCCTGCCCCTTGGGACTCGGGGTTACGGGCATGGGGTTGTATAATAAGCCCGATACGTCCTTGCTGCATGTCATTAGAGGCAACCGAGTTAAGTAATCCGTTTCCCATGGGTTACGTTCCGTGTCGTTGTAGGAGTGGGTCCTAGTAGTTGAGTGGAGGAGAGGCCGATGATTATCTCTCCGGTGCTACACACTACTTTGGGTTCAACTTCCGCTGGATGGGTGGTCAAAAGCACCGGTCTGATTAATCGGTTAATCGCACCAAGCTTCAGGGGCTATCACACTTTTTAGTTTTGCTCATTTGCACACTTTTCAAGGTCACCTTTGTGATTAAAGCAACAGTGTTGTTCTTCAAAGGATATAACCTCTAAGGGTAATGGCAAGGGTCAATTGAGATAAATTTCTTCTTTCCTCAAGTTTATCACCCAATATAACAGTTCCACTAGAAACGCATAGCCCTGACACGAGAAACGCAATACATTATTCCCACAAACAATTTTATCCTGATGTCCTTTGCGTTGTTTCAATTGCCAGAAATATGGAAACCACAAAGATAGCTGCAAGCGGAAATTAGTCTATCCCGGATGTGCGCAGGAGGGTCGCGATGGGTCGAACTGTTCACAGAAATCTCTTGTGCAAATTGCCAGGCAGAACATTTCTCATATTCTAGACACTGCCCTCAGTGGAAACTCAGAAGGAAATCCAACCCGTGAATCAGGAGAAAGGCGCCAGCTTCCTGAAGCCATGACATTTTTGTAGGGCACTGTTTCACTTAATACAGATGGCAAATCCTACCCCAGCGCATCTAAAGTGGAGAAAAACCTGCCACAAATATTGTCTATTCCCAGAGAGACATTACGTGGCCAAAAGGTCAAAGCAAATTCACAGTCTTGATACCATCTCATGCTAGCAGCCACCAAACCAAACACGAGGTGGTTAACTCAAATAATCGGTATGACAGTGTAGAAATTAAGAAACCTAACACTTTAAAACAAAAAAAAAATTCACCCCAAGAAAACAGCAGAAACCAACTGGTACCAGTGAACATAGAACAATCTGACACCTCAGATTCCCAACTACGAAGAAACCGGTTAGATCCGGAGCAACAAAAGACCAGCAGACCACAGGCGCCAGTAAAAATATGTGCTCTAAACTACCTAAAAAGATGGTTAAAGAATGTGCTAGACTATCGAAAGGATCGGACAGTCCTGTCAAGCTCTCCAATAAGTTGGGAGTCTAGAGATTATGGACACTGGAGAGGCCCTGATATTGCACCAGCTCCCAGAAGCCCCTCACCTTCCACCGCTATTATAAATATGCCTGAGACTATAATACAATGGAATTGTCGAAGTTTGAAGGCAAATATTTATAAAAGTAGTCTTTTACTTAAATAACATGATTAATTAGCTGTCTGCCTCCAGGAGACCTTTTCAAAATAAAACGATATAATTAATCTGAAACAAACTTAACAATATACAGCAGGTTTTCAAGAAATACCGATAAGGCTTCTGGAGGAGTATCAATCATCATAAATCACAAAACTCCTCACATCCAAATTAATGTCAATACCGCTTTACATGCTATGACCGTTCGTGTGTCCCTACACAAAACTTTTTTACTTTCCGCAATATATCACTCTACAAGTATACCAATCAATCAATTTGATTTTGACTATCTTATAGCACAGTTACTAACACCTTTTCTTTTACTTGCCAACTTTCACGGCCACCATATACTTTTGGGCTGTAAAACGTCTGCCCTTTACAAAGAATTCATGATACCCTCAAAGCTTCATCCCGATGGTTGTCTTCTTTTCCGTTGCAGAGGAGACCAAACTTTAAGGACTTATTTTCGACCGTAAACTAAATTTCCTTCCAGATATTAGATACCTCTGGGACAAATGTCAACAACCACTGGATTTGACACGAGTCGCGGAAAACAGAAATTAGGAAGCAGATAAGAAGGTCTTGCTCCAGTTATAGATGCCATTAGTAAGATCTAAAGTTGACTATGGCTCGACTGAATACGGCTCAGCCTGTAAATCTTACTTCCAGATGATTGATCCAAGACACAGTTAGGGACTCAGACTTTGGCTGTGTGCATTTAGAACTTCCCCTTCAGAAAGCATCCTTGCTGAGACAAACCAACCATCGTTTTATCTTAGACGAACGAAGTTGGCTTTTCAGTATAATACCAAGCTATCGTCTAATATATCTATTCTCGCATTTGATGTAGTCTTAAAACGCAAATACCAAACTTGTATGCTCAGTAATTGACTGTTATCTTACTCTTGTTTTGAAGCAGACCAAGTGTTTAAGGTTTATTTTAGACCGTAAACTAACTTCCCTTCCACATATTAGATACATCGGAGACAAAAATTTTAAAAAGACCTGGTTATAACACGAGATGTGGCAAACACAGATTGGTGTCAGATTGGAAGTTTTTTTTCTCCGGTTATACAGGTCATTAGTAAAGTGTAATGTTGACTTTGGCTCGATTTTACCCAGAGATGCTTGATCGAATACGCAGTCAGATACTTAGAAACATTGTCTGGGTTAGCCTCTAAGTTGCTGCAAACGAACCATTACTTTATATCTTGGCGAACGAAACTTGCGCTTCAGAATGATACCAAACTAACTTCCAATGCATCTTAACTCGTATAGGATGCAGTGTTTAAGCCGAAGTAACAAACCTTGTTCTTTCAGAAGCCAAATTTCACTACATTAAACAGCACAAGTAAATGTTAACCATACTACAGAATTATATATTCAAAAATTAACTTCTAGATTATCAGAACCTACCAAAATTATGTTTTATCTTTGCCAATTCAAAACGTCCTCAACAAATCCTCTTCTTTTTCAGCATTAATTTAAATGAAATCAGAATCGCCTATCGTAGCTACGCGCACCTGTATACAGATCGTTCGAAAGATGGAGACAAGGTTTGAAATGCCGTTTTAACACCCCGTGGCACCATCTCAAGTCAGTTACAGGATAAAGCCTCCATTGTTACCTCAGAACTTACAACCATACTTAAATCTATTTAGTCATCGTTTCGGATTTCCTTTCCACCCTGAAAGCCGTGCAGAACTTTAAATATGAGAACCGGTTAATATAACCGTTCTTACAGATACATGATTTGCTCATACAATCTGGAGAACGTATTTTGTGCTGTCGGATGCCTAATCACATAGGTATTAAGGGTAATGAAACGGCATATAAACCAGCCAAAGTTCCCCTGCAGCCACCCGTTTCCGAACGATCGATTCCATATAATGACTTCAGCTATTATATAAGTTAGTATTCTCTTTATACTTGGCATAATATGTAGAATGAAATTCCAAGTTTCAGGAGATAATATGTAGAATGAAATTCCAAGTTTCAGGAGATCAAACTCATTATTTTTCGAATAGAATAAATCACAGAGTTGATATGTTATTATTCGCGTATCGGTCACACATACCTGACACGTGTACACCTATTAAACGGCGAACCTCGACCTCAATGCAAACCCTGCCAGAGTCCACTGACAGCGGATCACATTTTTGCAGAATGTGTCCACTTCCACCCATTAAGACAGACGTATTTTTTGGCATAAGCTCAGTGAAGAAACTTTATGCTGATATACCACCAGAAGAAAGTCTTCAACTTTCGAAGGAAATGCGGTTTATATAACACAATGTGACTATATATTTCAAGGATCTTACATGTTTTACTGGTACCATTGATTTTATATACCCTTTACATGTTTTACTGGTACCATTGATTTTATATACCTTTTACATGTTTTACTGGTACCATTGATTTTATATACCTTTTACATGTTTTACTGGTACCATTGATTTTATATACCTTTTACATGTTTTACTGGTACCATTGATTTTATATACCTTTTACATGTTTTACTGGTACCATTGATTTTATATACCTTTTACATGTTTTACTGGTACCATTGATTTTATATACCTTTTACATGTTTTACTGGTACCATTGATTTTATATACCCTTTACATGTTTTACTGGTACCATTGATTTTATATACCCTTTACATGTTTTACTAGTACCTTTGATTCTATATACCTTTTACATGTTTTACTGGTACCATTGATTTTATATACCCTTTACATGTTTTACTGTTACCTTTGATTTTATATACCCTTTACATGTTTTACTAGTACCTTTGATTTTATATACCCTTTACATGTTTTACTGGTACCATTGATTTTATATACCCTTTATATGTTTTACTAGTACCTTTGATTTTATATACCTTTTACATGTTTTACTAGTACCTTTGATTTTATATACCCTTTACATGTTTTACTAGTACCTTGATTTTATATACCCTTTACATGTTTTACTAGTACCTTTGATTTTATATACCCTTTACATGTTTTACTAGTACCTTTGATTTTATATACCCTTTACATGTTTTACTAGTACCTTTGATTTTATATACCCTTTACATGTTTTACTAGTACCTTTGATTTTATATACCCTTTACATGTTTTACTAGTACCTTTGATTTTATATACCCTTTACATGTTTTACTAGTACCTTTGATTTTATATACCCTTTACATGTTTTACTAGTACCTTTGATTTTATATACCCTTTACATGTTTTACTGGTACCATTGATTTTATATACCCTTTACATGTTTTACTGGTACCATTGATTTTATATACCTTTTACATGTTTTACTGGTACCATTGATTTTATATACCCTTTACATGTTTTACTGGTACCATTGATTTTATATACCTTTTACATGTTTTACTGGTACCATTGATTTTATATACCTTTTACATGTTTTACTGGTACCATTGATTTTATATACCTTTTACATGTTTTACTGGTACCATTGATTTTATATACCTTTTACATGTTTTACTGGTACCATTGATTTTATATACCTTTTACATGTTTTACTGGTACCATTGATTTTATATACCTTTTACATGTTTTACTTGTACCATTGATTTTATATACCCTTTACATGTTTTACTGGTACCATTGATTTTATATACCCTTTACATGTTTTACTAGTACCTTTGATTCTATATACCTTTTACATGTTTTACTGGTACCATTGATTTTATATACCCTTTACATGTTTTACTGTTACCTTTGATTTTATATACCCTTTACATGTTTTACTAGTACCTTTGATTTTATATACCCTTTACATGTTTTACTGGTACCATTGATTTTATATACCCTTTATATGTTTTACTAGTACCTTTGATTTTATATACCCTTTACATGTTTTACTAGTACCTTTGATTTTATATACCCTTTACATGTTTTACTAGTACCTTGATTTTATATACCCTTTACATGTTTTACTAGTACCTTTGATTTTATATACCCTTTACATGTTTTACTAGTACCATTGATTTTATATACCCCTTTACATGTTTTACTAGTACCTTTGATTTTATATACCCTTACATGTTTTACTAGTACCTTTGATTTATATACCCTTTAGATGTTTTACTAGTACCTTTGATTTTATATACCCTTTACATGTTTTACCTAGTACCTTTGATTTTATATACCCTTTACATGTTTTACTTGTACCTTTGATTTATATACCCTTTACATGTTTTACTGGTACCATTGATTTTATATACCTTTACATGTTTTACTGGTACCATTGATTTTATATACCCTTTACATTTTTTACTTGTACCATTGATTTTATATACCCTTTACATGTTTTACTAGTACCATTGATTTTATATACCTTTTACATCGTTCTTTACTAGTACCTTTGATTTTATATACCCTTAAATGTTTTACAGGTACCATTTATTTTATATAACCTTTACATGTTTTTACTGGTACCATTGATTTTATATACCCTTTACATGTTTTACTTGGTACCATTGATTTTATATACCCTTTACATGTTTTTACTGGTACCATTGATTTTATATACCCTTTACATGTTTTACTGGTACCATTGATTTTATATACCCTTTACATGTTTTACTGGTACCATTGATTTTATATACCTTTTACATGTTTTACTGGTACCATTGATTTTATATACCTTTTACATGTTTTACTGGTACCATTGATTTTATATACCCTTTACATGTTTTACTGGTACCATTGATTTTATATACCTTTTACATGTTTTACTGGTACCATTGATTTTATATACCTTTTACATGTTTTACTGTTACCTTTGATTTTATATACCCTTTACATGTTTTACTGGTACCTTTGATTTTATATACCTTTTTACATGTTTTACTGGTACCATTGATTTTATATACCTTTTACATGTTTTACTGGTACCATTGATTTTATATACCCTTTACTTTACATGTTTTACTGTTACCATTGATTTTATATACCCCTTTACATGTTTTACTAGTACCTTTGATTTTATATACCCTTTACATGTTTTACTGGTACCATTGTTTTATATACCCTTTACATGTTTTACAGGTACCATTGATTTTATATACCCTTTACATGTTTTACTAGTACCTTTGATTTTATATACCGTTTACATGTTTTACTGGTACCCTATTGATTTTATACTACCCTTTACATGTTTTACTGTTACCTTTGATTTTATATACCCTTTACATGTTTTACTGTTACCTTTGATTTTATATACCTTTTACATGTTTTACTAGTACCTTTGATTTTATATACCCTTTACATGTTTTACTGTTACCTTTGATTTTATATACCCTTTACATGTTTTACTGTTACCTTTGATTTTATATACCCTTTACATGTTTTACTAGTACCTTTGATTTTATATACCCTTTACATGTTTTACTGTTACCTTTGATTTTATATACCCTTTACATGTTTTACTAGTACCTTTGATTTTATATACCCTTTACATGTTTTACTAGTACCTTTGATTTTATATACCCTTTACATGTTTTACTGGTACCATTGATTTTATATACCCTTTACATGTTTTACTGGTACCATTGATTTTATATACCCTTTACATGTTTTACTGGTACCATTGATTTTATATACCTTTTACATGTTTTACTGGTACCATTGATTTTATATACCCTTTACATGTTTTACTGTTACCTTTGATTTTATATACCTTTTACATGTTTTACTAGTACCTTTGATTTTATATACCTTTTACATGTTTTACTGGTACCATTGATTTTATATACCCTTTACATGTTTTACTGGTACCATTGATTTTATATACCCTTTACATGTTTTACTGGTACCATTGATTTTATATACCCTTTACATGTTTTACTGGTACCTTTGATTTTATATACCCTTTACATGTTTTACTGGTACCATTGATTTTATATACCCTTTACATGTTTTACTAGTACCTTTGATTTTCATACTACCCTTTCAATGTTTTACTGTTACCATTGATTTTTAATACCCATTTCTATATACCCTTTACATTTTTTACTAGGTACCATTGATTTTACTATTACCTTTTACATGTTTACTCTGGTACCATTGATTTTTATATACCCTTTACATGTTTTTCTGGTACCATGATTTTATATACCTTTTACATGTTTACTGGTACCCATTGATTTTATATACCCTTTTACATGTTTTACTGGTACCATTGAATTTAGATACCTTTTTACATGTCTTTACTGGTACCATTGATTTTATATTACCCTTTACATGTTTTACTAGGTACATTGATTTATATATACCCTTTTACATGTTTTACTGGTACCATTGATTTTATATACCCTTTACATGTTTTACTGGTACCATTGATTTTATATACCCTTTTACATGTTTTACTGGTACCATTGATTTTATATACCTTTCCTTTTTACATGTTTTACTGTTACCATTGATTTTATTATACCCTTTACATGTTATTTACTGGTACCTTTGATTTTATATACCCTTTACATGTTTTACTAGGTACCATTGATTTTATATACCCTTTTACATGTTTTACTTGTACCATTGATTTTATATACCCTTTACATGTTTTACTAGGTACCATTTGATTTTATATACCCTTTACATGTTTTATGGTACATTGATTTTATATACCTTTTACATGTTTTACTGGTACCATTGATTTTATATACCTTTTACATGTTTTACTGGTACATTGATTTTATATACCCTTTAATGTTTTACCTGGTATCCATTGATTTTATATACCCTTTACATGTTTTACTGTACCATTGATTTTATATACCTCCCTTTACATTGTTTTACTGGTACCATTGATATTTATATACCTTTTACATGTTTTACTGTTACCCTTTGATTTTATATACCCTTTACATGTTTTACTGGTACCATTGATTTTATATACCCTTTACATGTTTTACTGTTACCTTTGATTTTATATACCCTTTACATGTTTTACTGGTACCATTGATTTTATATACCCTTTACATGTTTTACTGGTACCATTGATTTTATATACCTTTTACATGTTTTACTGGTACCATTGATTTTATATACCTTTTACATGTTTTACTGTTACCTTTGATTTTATGTACCCTTTACATGTTTTACTGTTACCATTGATTTTATATACCCTTTACATGTTTTACTGGTACCATTGATTTTATATACCTTTTACATGTTTTACTGGTACCATTGATTTTATATACCCTTTACATGTTTTACTGGTACCATTGATTTTATATACCTTTTACATGTTTTACTGGTACCATTGATTTTATATACCCTTTACATGTTTTACTGGTACCATTGATTTTATATACCCTTTACATGTTTTACTGGTACCATTGATTTTATATACCCTTTACATGTTTTACTGTTACCTTTGATTTTATATACCCTTTACATGTTTTACTGGTACCATTGATTTTATATACCTTTTACATGTTTTACTGGTACCATTGATTTTATATACCCTTTACATGTTTTACTAGTACCTTTGATTTTATATACCTTTTACATGTTTTACTGGTACCTTTGATTTTATATACCTTTTACATGTTTTACTGTTACCTTTGATTTTATATACCTTTTACATGTTTTACTAGTACCTTTGATTTTATATACCTTTTACATGTTTTACTGTTACCTTTGATTTTATATACCCTTTACATGTTTTACTGTTACCTTTGATTTTATATACCCTTTACATGTTTTACTAGTACCTTTGATTTTATATACCCTTTACATGTTTTACTAGTACCTTTGATTTTATATACCCTTTACATGTTTTACTGTTACCTTTGATTTTATATACCTTTTACATGTTTTACTGGTACCATTGATTTTATATACCTTTTACATGTTTTTACTGTTACCATTTGATTTTATATACCTTTTACATGTTTTACTAGTACCTTTGATTTTTATATACCTTTTACATGTTTTTACTGGTAGCCCATTGATTTTATATACCCTTTACATGTTTTACTAGTACCTTTGATTTTATATACCCTTTACATGTTTTACTGTTACCTTTGATTTTATATACCCTTTACATGTTTTACTGGTACCATTGATTTTATATACCCTTTACATGTTTTACTGGTACCATTGATTTTATATACCCTTTACATGTTTTACTAGTACCTTTGATTTTATATACCTTTTACATGTTTTACTGGTACCATTGATTTTATATACCCTTTACATGTTTTACTGGTACCATTGATTTTATATACCTTTTACATGTTTTACTAGTACCTTTGATTTTATATACCTTTTACATGTTTTACTGGTACCTTTGATTTTATATACCTTTTACATGTTTTACTGTTACCTTTGATTTTATATACCTTTTACATGTTTTACTAGTACCTTTTACCTTTTACATGTTTTACTGGTACCATTGATTTTTATATACCATTTACATGTTTTACTGGTACCATTGATTTTATATACCCTTTACATGTTTTACTGGTACCATTGATTTTATATACCCTTTACATGTTTTACTTGGTACCTTTGATTTTATATACCCTTTTACATGTTTTACTGGTTACCATTTGATTTTTATATACCTTTTACATGTTTTACTGGTACCATTGATTTTATATACCCT